>JAULKR010199765.1:0-17142 GCA_032356305.1 Prasiola linearis | reverse complement strand
GGGACGCCGACGGCGAGCCAGCCGCGGCGGCTGAGGTCGGGGTCCGGCTCGCCGCTCGCGTCCAGGTACATGTCGCGCCGCGCGGCGGCGGGCGCGGTCTCGCGGAAGTCCAGCGTAGTGGCGGCGCCGTCGGGCATCCGCAGGACGGCGAAGCCGCCGCCGCCGAGGTTACCCGCTACGGGGAAGGTGACGGCGAGGGCGAAGCCGGTCGCCGCGGCGGCGTCGGCGGCGTTGCCTCCGGCTTTCATCACGTCGAGCCCGGCCTGCGCGGCGAGGCGCTCGGCGGCGACCACCATGCCGCGCTCGGCGCGCACCGGCGACGGCGTCGCCGAGAGCTGGGCACGGCACGCCGGGGCGAGGGCGAACAGGACGGCGAGGCAGACGGCGGACAGGCGCATCGGACTAGAGAGCGGCGGGGCGGGTTCGGAGACTACGCCGACGGCGAGCGGGACAGCGCCGCTCGTCTCGCGCCCAGGCCAGGCGCCGGGCCGAGCAGACGTTCAGCCATCGGCGATGTCGCGCGTTTGACCACGAAGGGCAATTCGTTCACACGGAGGCTTACGGTCTCACGTTAGTCGCCGATAGTGCATCCACACCGGGCTTCGGACACTGACTCCGAGGCCCGTCGAGTCTCCTGGGGGAGAACGGCCGGGGCCTGTGGTGGTGCCCCGGCCACCCCCCGGTGGGGCCTCAACCCGTGTGTGACGGCGCGCGAATCGACCGTGAGCGCAGCGAAGAACGTGATCCAGATCGAGAAACTTCGCTTGGAGGTGGGATACCTGTCAGGATTGCCACAGCGGCGGCGGACCGGCGGCGGCGCACGGTAGCTTTCGCCATGCGACAACTGGAAGACTTCTCCGACGCCCACCTCCGCGTCTTCGACCGCCCCCCGCTGCCGCCGCCCGAGGCGGTGCGCCACGTCTACCTGATCGGCATTTGCGGAAAGGGCATGGGCGCGCTCGCCGAGCTGCTCGCCGCTGCCGGCGTCGCTGTGCGCGGGAGTGACGCCGCGGCGTACCCGCCGATGTCGACCCGCCTCGCCGCCGCCGGCATCACAGTCCACGAGGGCTACGACGCCGCGAATCTGGACGCCGGCCCGCCGCCGGACCTGGTGGTGACCGGCAACGCCTGCATCCCGACGCACCCGGAGGCCGCGGCCGTCCGAGAGCGCGGAATGGCACAGGCGTCGCTTCCCGAGGCGCTCGCGCACCTGTTTCTGGGCCAGCGCCAGCCGGCCGTCGTGGCCGGAACGCACGGCAAGACGACGACGACCGGGCTGCTCGTCCACGTCCTGCGCGCGGCGGGCCTCGACCCCGGCTTCCTCGTCGGCGGCGTGATGGTGGGCGAGCAAGCGACGGCGGCGCCGGGCTCCGGCCGCGTGTTCGCCATCGAGGGCGACGAGTACGACGCGGCCTACTTCGACAAGCGGCCCAAGATGATGCTCTACCGGCCGCACCGCGCGGTCGTGACGAGCCTCGAGTTCGACCACGCCGACATCTACGCCGACTGGCCCGAATACCTCCGCGCCTTCGATGCGTTCGCTGCGCTCCCGCCGCCCGACGGCCTGCTGGTCTTGAACGGCGAGGACGAACACGTGCGCGCGCTCGCCGACCGGACGTGGGCGCGAACGCGCTTCTACGGCGTCGAGGGCGCCGAGCCCCAGCTGTCCGACGGGACCGTCGCGCCGCCGTTCGACGTGGCCGCACGCGACCTGACGCCCGAGCCCGGCGGCCAGCGCTTCACACTCGTGCTCCGCGGCGACGCCGTCGCCGAGATCCTGCTCCCGATGGGCGGGCGCTACAACGCGCTCAACGCGCTCGCCGTGGCCGCGCTCGCGCTCGACGCCGGCGCGACGCCCGCGCAGGTCGCCGACGGCCTGGGCTCGTTCCGCGGCATGCAACGCCGACAAGAGGTGGTCTGGGATGCCGTCGACGCAGACGGACTCGGCGCCGACGGCAACGATGGCGTGCTCGTGATCGACGACTTCGCGCACCACCCGACGGCCGTCTCCGCGACCGTCCAAGGCGTACGCGAACGTTGGCCCGGCCGCCGCGTCGTCGCCGTGTTCGAGCCGCGCAGCAACTCGTCGCGACGGGCCGCCTTCCAGGCGCCTTACACCGAGGCGCTCGCCACGGCCGACGCCCTCTTCTTGTCCACGCCGCCGCTGCGCCACAACGACGACCCGGCCGACTTCCTCGACGCCGCCGCCGTCGCCGATGGCGTCCAGGCCGCTGGCACGCCGGCGCGCGCGTTCGCCTCGGCGGATGACCTGCTGCCCGAACTCGTCGCAGCGCTCCGGCCCGGCGACATCGCCCTGGTGATGTCGAACGGCTCCTTCGACGGTCTCCCCCGCCGCCTGGCCGCCGCCCTCGCCGCCTGACGCCGACGGCCTGACGCCGACGGCGACCTGATACCGACGGCGCCACACTGCGCCCGACCAAGCAGTCATCCCGGACTCCGATCCGGGATCTCCAGCAGCCTGAGGATGCCGTCTGTCCAGAGACCTTCCTCAACCCGGTGGGAGATCCCGGATCACGTCCGGGACGACTGCCTCGAAAGGAAAGACGCCCGTCTTGCCGGCGGCGTCTCGTTCCCGCTCTCGCGACGCCCTCCCGAGATCTGTCATCCCGAGTGGAGGCGCAGCCGGAATCGAGGGATCTCTCGCACCTCGGCGCCCTGAACACGGCTCCCGGCGTCAGTCCCGAGAGCGCATCGCACCAGAAATCCCTCGACAAGCTCGGGATGACGGAATAGGCGGGGCTCACGCTCACCGACGGCGT
The DNA here is from genome assembly GCA_032356305.1 of Prasiola linearis. NCBI lineage: Eukaryota > Viridiplantae > Chlorophyta > Trebouxiophyceae > Prasiolales > Prasiolaceae > Prasiola > Prasiola linearis. Next base: position 14,362 of record JAULKR010199765.1, on the reverse strand, counting down.
CTTGCCGACGGCGAGGACGTGCTATCCGGCGTAGCCGCCCGAGATGAAGCGTCGCATCTCGTCGGCCTCGCTGAGCGCCGCCTCCGCGTCGGCGCGCACGCAGTCGCCGATGGAGATCACGCCGACGAGCGCGCCGTCGGCCAGGACGGGCAGGTGGCGGATCTTGCGCGCTGTCATCAGCGCCAGACACGACGCCGTGGTCGCCTCCGGCGCGACCGTCACGAGGTCGGCCGTCATCGCGTCGGCGACTTTCGTCTCGCGCGATGTGCGTCCTTCGAGAGCGATGCGGCGGAGGTAGTCGCGCTCGGTGAAGATCCCCCGCAACGCCTCGCCCTCCACAGCCACGATGGCGCCCACGTTGTGCTCCACCATGCGCGAGATGGCTTCGAAGACGGTCGCGTCCGGCGTGATAGAGACGACCTCGCCGCCTTTCTGGGACAGGATCGAGGAGACAGAGATCGGCATGGCGTGATCGGTTGTTTCCTCACTAGATACGTTGCCGGGCCTCGGCGGCGCGTACGGCGAGGGTCTGCGGGCAGGAATCCGATGCGCCTCCAGACCGTGACACCGACGCGCCCGCTCCCTTCCACTCCATGACGTTTCTCGGCCCAGACCCGCCCTCGCGCCCGCAGCGCATCGTGTCTCTCGTGCCCAGCCTGACCGAGTGGCTCGCCGCGCTCGGCCTGGACGACGTGACGGTCGGCCTGACGCGGTTCTGCGTTCACCCCGAAGACTGGAAGGCGCGCAAGACCATCGTCGGCGGGACGAAGAACGTGGACGTGGACAAGACGTTGGCGCTCCAGCCGGATTTGGTGATCGCGAGCAAGGAAGAGAACGTCCGCGAGCCCGTCGAGGCGCTCGCCGCCGCCGGCGTGCCCGTCGCGCTGACCGACATCGCGACCGTCGACGGCGCGCTGGACACGATGGTGGAGCTCGCCCGGCTGATCGGGCGCGAGGCGGAAGGCGAACGCCGCGTCGCCGACATCCGCGCGTCGTTCGCTGATCTCGGCGCGCACATCCTGCGCCCACGGCGCGTGCTCTACCTCATCTGGCGCGACCCCTGGATGGCCGTCGGCGGCGACACCTACATCTCGGACGTGCTAGCGCGCGGCAAGCTGGAAAACGTCACCGCAGGCCGCGAGCGCTACCCCTCGCTGGGCGACGCCGGGATCCGCGCACTCGCCCCGGACGCCGTCCTGCTCTCGTCCGAGCCGTACCCGTTCGCCGAGGAGCACATCGCCGAGGTTCAGGCCATCGTGCCGGAGGCGCGCGTGATTCTGGTCGATGGCGAGGCGTTCTCGTGGTACGGCCCCCGCATGGAGACCGCACCGGCGGCGCTGCGCGTCGCGCACGCCCTAATCAACGCGCCCCTCGCTGACGACGAGGACGACGAGACGCCAGACGGGTAGGAGCCGAGTGGGCTCGCCGGATGGTCAGCAGTCCACGTCTTCCAACGCCGCGTTCCAGCAGGCGCGCTGGCCACCGTTGAAGTCGTCTGCGACGATGGATCCCGCCGCCGTGCGCACGTCCCACTCGATGAGCGCGCGGACGCCCTCAGGCTCCTTCGTGAAGTCGAACGTCTGCGTGTCGCCGTCGATACGGTAGGTGACTTCGGAGCCCGCGCCGTCGTTGCCCGTCGGCACGGCGAAGGTGACCTCGCGGTCGCGGTCGCCGCTGGCGTCGAAGTCCGCAGTCAGGACCGAGCCCGAGCGCTCCGGGTTGAAGAGCATCCAGTCGCCGTCGCGGCCGTCGAGCGTGGTGCGGGCGGTGTAGAACGTAAAGGCGGACTCGCCGGACGGCGTCGTCTGCATGACCCAGTCCACGCCCGAGCCGCGCGGCGTGCCGCTGAGACGCACGGCGACGGTCCGGCCGGCCACGGCCACCGTGTTAGACCACACGAAGGCGCCGTCGATCAACTCCGGCGTGCCCTGGCTGGCCGCGCGCGTGGCGACCGTCGGCAGCACCAGGTTCAGGCCCACCACCAGGTTCACCACACCGACGCGGAAGGCCGCGTTCGAGAAGTTGGGCCCGGCGACTTTGTTGGCGGCGTCAGGGAACGCCTCGGTGCCGGCGTCGAACGCCGCCAGGGCGATGGGCGCGGGCGCGGCGTCGCCGCCGTCGTCGGACGTGGAGTCGCAGGCGGCGAGCGTCAGCGCGAGCGCCAGGATGGGAAGGATGCGGATCATGTTGGGAGGCGGTTGGAGAAACGGGCCGAGGCGCCGCCCGATCGCTGAGGTCCGCAGCATCGGCCGGGCACCGAGGCGCCTCGAAACGAGAACGCACGACGTAACCCGTTGGTTACACACCGCCGCCGGATCGCGAGCAGAGACGACGTCGCCACACTGCGCCGCGCCGACGGAACCGCGGCGGCGCCACGGGATGAGACGTGAAACGACCCCACACTCCATGTCCGACTCTTCCGCTTCCGCCGCCGGCACCTTCACGCTCGGCGGCGACCTGCCCGTCACGCGCCTCGGCTACGGCGCCATGCGCATCACCGGCGACGGCGTCTGGGGCGAGCCCGCCGACCGCGACGCTGCGCTCGCCGTCCTGAAACGCGCTCGCGACCTGGGCGTCGACTTCTTCGACACCGCCGACAGCTACGGGCCATTCGTCTCCGAGACCCTGATCGCCGAAGCGCTCGCGCCGTACGACGCCGTGACGGTCGCCACCAAGGGCGGCCTGGTCCGCACCGGACCTGATGGCTGGGCGCCGGTCGGCCGACCGAAATACCTCCGGCAGTGCGCCGAGATGAGCCTGCGTCGCCTAAAACTCGACTCGATCCCGCTGTATCAGATCCACCGCATCGACAATCAGGTGCCGGCCGAGGAGCAGTTCGGCGTGTTGAAAGACCTGCAGGACGAAGGCAAGATCCGGCACGTCGGGCTGAGCGAGGTGGGCGTGGACGAGATCAAGGCCGCGCGCAAAGTGGTGGACATCGTCAGCGTCCAGAACCGCTACAGCCTGGGCCACCGCGAGCACGAGGCCATCGTGGACTACTGCCAGGCCGAGGGCATCGGCTTCATCCCGTGGTACCCGCTCGACGCCGGCAAGCTCTCCGACTCCGACGTGCTCGCCGACGCCGCCGAGGCGACGGGCGCGACGCACAGCCAGATCGCGCTCGCATGGCTGCTCAAACGCGCGGACTGCATCCTGCCCATCCCCGGCACCTCGTCCGTCGAGCACCTCGAGGAAAACTGTGCCGCCGCCGCCCTCGACCTGCCCGACGACGTGTTCGAAGCGCTCGACGCAGCGACGCGGTAGCCGGAGCGCAGGAGCGCAGGAGCGCAGGAGCGCAGGAGCGCAAGCTGCGGGTGTCGGCGACGCCGCGCTCAGCCAGGTGATGCGCGCCCAGTCATGTCATCCTGAGCGAGCGCAGCGAGTCGAAGGCTCTCAGGATGCTGGGGCGTCGCCTACACCGTCATCCCGAGCGGAGCCGAGGGATCTCTGGTGCTTCGGCGCTCTCGGTTAGAGCGGTGGCGCCGGGTCGGAGCGCTGCCGCTCGAGAGATCCTTCGGCTGCGGCGCTGCGCGCCTCCGCTCAGGATGACACGTCCCCGAGGCTGCGCTCTTCTGCCGACGGCGCTCTGCCGACGGCGCTCGACTACTCTGCCGCGAAGAGGCGCGTAACCAGTTCCACGGACTCGGTATCGGTGCACTCCGGGTTACCCTCGCACGACTCCGCCATCACGTTTGCAGCCCCGACTTCGAGGCGCACGCGCTTGCCGACCATGTCCTCGACCTCGGCCTGAGAACAGACGCCGAAGTCTGCCAGGCGCGTCTCGGTCTCCTCGCCGTCGGCCTGGAGGTCGATGTAGCATGCGCGGTCTCCGAGCACTAGGCGGCGCAGCGTGTACGTCGCCACGCTGGCGACGGGCACGTCGGCGTCCGGGCTCTCGGCCGTGACCACATCGGTGCCGCGCTCGCCGGCCTCGAGGGCATCCACCTCGGCGTCCGTGCGGCCGTCGGCGCGCGGCGCTTCGGCAACGGGGTCTTCGGGCGGCGTCGGCACGTCGTCAGCAGCGTCTTCGATGCGGCAGCCGGCGAGGAGGACGAGGCAGATTAGGCAGGCGAAGCGCATGGGGATCGGCGGGGGGCGGGAGCAGGCGCGCAACATAGCCGTAGCCTCGGGACCGTGGCCTCTTCACGGTGCCCTCCACACGTCCGCCGCCGCGGCGCCGTTGACGCCTCACACCGACCTCCGACCTCTGTGCTCCCGATCCGCCTCACCGTCCTCGCGCTGCTGGCCGCGCTCGCGCCCCTCGCCGTTCCTGCGGCCGTCGCCCAGCCGACTGCCGACCTCGTTGGCCGCGTCACCGACGAGGCGGGCGAGCCGCTCCCCGGCGCCAACGTCTACCTGTCCGGCACCACGCGCGGCACCGCCTCCAACGCCGACGGACGCTTTCGCATCGAGCGCGTCGAGTTCGGCGCCTACCGGTTGGTAGCGAGCATCCTGGGCTACACCGCCGGCACGCAGGACATCCGCGTGACCGCCGTCGGCGACGCCGGGCCGTTCACGTTCGTGCTGAAAGAGTCCATCGCCGATCTTGGCTCCGTGGACGTGACTGCCGAGGGCCCGGACCCGCGCTGGCTGCGACGCTACGAGCGGTTCAAAAAGACGCTGCTCGGCGAGTCCGAGAACGCGGCCAAGACCGACATCGAGAACCCCTACGTGCTGGACTTCAGCGACCGCGGCGGCACGCTACGCGCCACGGCCACGGCGCCAATCGAGATCGTCAACCGCGCGCTCGGCTACAAGCTCTACTACGATCTGGAGACCTTCGAGGCGTCGAACACGCGCGTTCGCTACCACGGCGAGGAGCGCTTCGAGGAGCTGGAGCCCGAGGACGACGCCCAGGCGGCGCGCTGGCGCGTGGCGCGCGCCCAGGCCTACCGCGGCTCGCTGCGGCACCTGCTCCAGTCGCTCATCGCGGAGCAGACCGTGGACGATGGCTTCGCGTTCGTCCACCGCGCCATGGCGGACGACGAGACGTTGGCCGAGTACGCTGGCAGCGCGCGCGCGCCGGACTCGTTCTTCGGTACCTCGGCGGAGCAGGCGGGCTGGTTCGAGCTTCGCTTCCCCGGCCTGCTCGGCGTGACGTACTCGTCGGAGCCCGAAGTGCCGAGTTACCTCACGTCGGCGTGGTTCCGCGGCGCGCGCGTGCGCCCGCTTCTCTTTCAGCGCTCCGACCTCCGCCTGGACGGCGACACGGTGCTGATCGACCCGCGCGGCACGCCGGCCGACCCGTTCGGCATCTCGGCGATGGGCTACATGGCCTTCGAGCGCCTGGGCGACCTGGTCCCGGAGGAGTACACGCCGCCCACCGACGGCGCCCAGACGCGCGCCGCCACGCGCCGACCGCCCTCGCGCGGAGGACGCGGCCAGTAGCGCTTCGTCGGATGACAGACGCCAGCGGTACCCGTTTGCCTCGGCACCGGAACGCCGACGGCTCCACGCCGTGAGCGCGCCCCGACCGCCGCGCCCATGCCCGAACTCGTCCGCACCCTGCTCGCGCCCGTCCTGCTCGTCCAGGGCAAGCGCATGTTCAAGACGATGCCGCGCCTGCGCCCACCGAAGGGCGACGCCACCGGCACCGTCGGCCAGGGACCGCCGCTGCGCCTGGTGATCGTGGGCGACTCGGCCGCAGCGGGCTACGGCGCCGACTCGCTGGACGACGCGTTGCCCGGACAACTCTCGCGGCGGTTCGCCGACGGCGGGCGGCAGGTAACGTGGTCCATGTTCGCCCGCTTCGGCTCCACGGCCGCACGGACGCGAGCGTTCGTCGCCAGGCAAGAGCCGTTCGACCTCGATCTGGCGGTCCTCTCGCTCGGCATCAACGACCTGATCGGCGGCGCCTCCCAGGCCGACTGGCTGGCCGACATGCAGGCGCTCGTCGCGGACCTCCACGCTCGCTTCGGGTCGCCGACGGTGGTGGCCTCGGGCCTGCCGCCCATCGGCGGCTTCCCGGCGCTGCCGCAGCCGATGCGCTGGGCGATGGGCCGGCAGCGCGACCGCTGGGACGCGGCGCTCCACGCCTGGGCGGATACCGCCGACGGCGTCGCCTACGTCCCGACCGGCTTCACGGACGACGGGCCGTACCTGGAAGGCGAGGTCACGGCCGGTGAACTGATGGCCGCTGACGGCTTCCATCCGGGCCCGCTGATCTACGCCGAATGGGCGCGCCGCGTCGTCGAAACGGTCGAGGTCTAGCGACCGGGCCGAGGCAGCGCCGCGAGCGCGTCGGCGACCGCCGGCGGCACGAACGACGATACGTCGCCGCCCCAGTGCCAGATCTCGCGCACGATGCTGGACGACACCGCCGTGTGCTCCTCGGCAGCCATGAAGAAGACTGTCTGGACGGCTGGCGCCAGGCGACGGTTGGCGAGCGCCATCCGCTGCTCGTAGTCGAAGTCCGAGGTCTGGCGCAGGCCGCGCACCAGAGCCGCGGCGCCACGCTCGCGTGCTCGGTCTACGAGCAACCCATCGAAGTGCGTCACTTCCAGGCGGTCGGCCCCGTCGATGTCCGCGACGGCGACACGGACCAAGTCGGCTCGCTGTTCAGGGGGCAGCAGCGTCGTCTTGGACGTGTTGGCCGCGACGGTCACCTCCACGCGGTCGAACAGCGCGAGCGCGCGCTCGATCACGTCCAGGTGGCCGAGCGTGACGGGGTCGAAGGTGCCAGCGTAGAGAGCGAGGGCCATGGGAGCGGGGCGGGCGCAGAGCAGACTACCCACGCCGACGACGCAGGCATCGCCTCCATCAGCGAGACAGCAACATGTCTTCGTCTAGAGGGTCGACGAACTCGAAATAGGAGCCGGTCGTGGAATCGTAGTAGACGCCGAATTCGGACATGCCGGATCGGTAATACTTCGAGGTGGAATCGAGGCGCGCGCGACCTGCTGCGTCCGCGTTCGGCGCCGACGGCGGCGTCGCCCGGTCGCCGACATCGCGCGACACGCGCGGCCACGCCGCCCACACCGCGACGGCCAGCGCGCACGCGGCCAGCGCGAGGGCGAGACCGATCAGCGCCCCGCGAAGCGGCCGGGCCGAGGACTGCGCATCGGGCGCCGAGACACGCGCAGGTTCGCGAGGCGGCGCCAGCGGGAGGGTCGGGAGTGCAAGCCGGTAGCCGGTCCCCCGGATGGTCTCGATGGCGTTCGGCGCGCCGTCGGCCAGCGCCTTGCGGAGTTCGGAGACGGCGCGCGTCAACGCCTCGTCGTTCACGACGGTCTCGGGCCAGACGGTTTCGAACAGCCCCGCTCGGGTCACCACCTCGCCGGGCGTCTCGGCCAGCGCCGCCAGCACGCGCATCACGCGCGGCTCGAGATCGTCGGTCTGGTCGCCGCGGACAAGACGGTTCAGGCTCGGCACCACCACCACGTCGCCGAGGCGGAAGGCGTCAGACGGGAGAGCGATTCGTGACATACGGGCAGTTTACAGCCACTCTGGAGGCTTCCTCCAGACAATCCGGACCTTTCCATTCTGGACTCGGAAGGCGAGCGAGGCTGTCTCGAGCCGACTCTCAGGGCTCACCAACCCGCCGTCCCAATGCGTGCTCTCCTCGCCACCCTCGTAGCTCTCCTCAGCGTCTCAGCTGCCGCCGCACAGTCGCCCCCACCCGCCGTTCTCTCGGATTCTGTCCGCGCCGTACTCCAGATCGAACTGCGCGAGATGGCGCTCTCGGATCAACGCGTGCGCTACATGGAGAGCTACGGCACGTTCTCGCCGTGCACCGCCGACAGTTTCCGCACCGTGCTGCAAGACCTGCCGATCGAGGCCTACATCGAGCGGAGCAACGCGCTCGGTGCCGCCGCCGCTGAACGCACCACGCCAGCGGAGAAGGCCGCTCTGCGCCGGATCGTGTCCGACACCGATGCCCTCATCTTCCAGCGGCTCCGCGAGATCATCCTCGCCCACGGCTGGCCCAGCGACGAGCGGACCGGCGCCGACGCGAACCCGGTCGTGTTCCTGCTCCACGCCCCACACCAGATGGACGCGATGCGGCTCACGCTGTTGGCCGAGGTGCGCGCCGGACGGATGCCCGCCCGGAAGTTCGCGATGGTGATGGACAAGGCGCGCAAGGTCCGCGGCGACCTCCAACTCTACGGAACCGGAGACGAATTCGACCCCGAGACGCAGTCCGTCCAGCCACCCCTCATCGCTAGCATCGCGGGGACGGACGCGGCGCGGCGCGAGATCGGCCTGCCGCCACTCGACGCCTACCGTCTGGCCGAGTAGGCCGCGCTGTCTGAGCTGTTCTCCTGACCGATATAGCCTCCCAGCACCGGTCAACAGCAGCCCCACGGTCACGCCGGGGAGACGGCGTGATCGTTTTAAAAGAGCAACAAACACAATACAGACATATTCTCTACTTCGACCAAATTGCAAACATACTAACCATGCCACTGATATCTAAATATGACTAGCGCCTGACTGAATCGCATTGTCACGTATACTATTTTCCACAGTAGACACCTCAACCATGAGACCGCTTCTCGTCCTGACCCTTCTGCTTTCGACATCCGGCTGCGCGTGGATGGCCTGGATAGGCTATGACGATCCGACCAGACAGCCGCCCCCGGGCTCTTACGAGCAAGTCGAAGGCGGCTGCTTCAACATCGGAACTCAGAATCTGGACCCGGAGCAACGGGAAGCGGTCCTGGGCTCTGCGGCCGTCGTGTGTAGTGTTTTCGAGTCGGACGCGTTCGAGCAGCGCGTCAGGGCTCAGTCCTGGATCGCTAGTTGCGACGGCGATGCAGGGTCCCCGGAGGCGATCTCCGGAGCTGACGTTTACGAACAGCTACAGACACGCGTGCCCGACTTTTCCGTAAACCCCAGGAAGCCCTGGCGCGCCATCGCGCAAGCTCAGAAGAGCACGTCCGATCACACGAAGAACCGCGTCGCGATCCGCCCCTCTCGGATCGCAGCATGGAGCACCGGCGAGGAAGGAAAGGGGGACCTGACCAACACAGTGGCGCACGAGATCACCCACCTGATCAGCTTCGACTTCCGGGACGCTGGACATGGAACGACAAACTGCCCCGACGACGAACTCGTTAGCTACGGCATCGGAAACCTGGTGGAGGAGCTATCCCGATAGGTCCTCGGTCCGCGCCTGCTGCGCAGCATCATGTAACACGCTCGGCCAGGGACAGCAGAACTCGATGGTGCGCGCCGACGGCGCCCCGCTTGTTCGTTGCGAAGACCAGACGTTGGCGGCTACTCTACCCCTCCGCTCATCAGCGAAGCCGCAATGGGCGGCTGTGCCCTACGCTTGTGCAACCACGAATCGAAACTAGAGAGGAGACGCCGCTCGTCGGAATGTGTCTCCCCAGCACGGACCGGGGCGCTGGCACCGTGGGTCTGTGGAGACGGTTCAAACCGAGGGTGACCGAGATTCAGCCGCGCTGCGGCTCGGACTTCATCTCGATGCAGGTCTACCACCGAGCGGAGAACGAGCCGTTCTCGCCCACGACTCCGTTCGACGAGTGGGCCGCCGTGGAAGTCTCGGATGCAGCGGACGTGCCGGAGGGCATGGAGCGCTTCATGCTCCCCGGCGGCACCTACGCGGTGTTCATCCATCACGGCCCCGCCGCCTCGTTTCCACGGACAGCTCAGTACGTCTTCGGCGTCTGGCTCCCCGCCTCGGACTACGAACTAGATGACCGACCTCACCTCGCCGTGATGGCTGCAGACTATCGTCCCGACGATCCCGATGCGGAGGAGGAGTTCTGGGTCCCCATCGTTTCGTCGGGTCCGAGCCGCCAGACGGTCTAGATCCGCGCCGCACGCCGACGGCGCGAGCCGGGCGGTCCTGCGCTAGCTGCGGAACAGGCTCACGACCGTGCCGCCGTAGATGCGCGATAGCTCCCAGCCGGGTGCGTCTTCGAAGGCGTGCCGAGCGTCATGCTCCAGCACCGCCAGGCCGTCGGGCGCGAGGCGGGCGCGAAGCAAGGCCGGGAGGTCCGGCAGGCGGCCGAGTGCGTAGGGCGGATCGGCTAGCACGAGGTCGAACCGGGCTGCGTCGCCGTCGGCACGGCCGAGCCAGGGCAGCGCGTCAGCGCGCGCGAAGGCGACGCCGTCGGCGCCCAGGCGAGCCGCGTTGGAACGGGCGACGGCGAGCGTGGCGCCGTGGCGCTCCACCAGCGTCGCCGAGGCGGCACCGCGCGAGAGCGCTTCGAGCGCGAGCGCGCCCGAGCCGGCGAACACGTCAAGGACCGACGCGCCTCGCAGGTCGATGCGGGCGGCGACCAGATTGAAGATGGCCTCGCGCGTGCGGTCCATCGTGGGGCGCGTGTTCTTGCCCGGCGGCGCGTCGATGCGCTGTCCGCCCCAGCGGCCGGCGATGATGCGCACTACGCCGCGGCGCCCAGGGCCGGCGCGTAGGCGGCGAGCTGCTCCGGCGAGGCGCCACCGGGGCGCCTCGAGAAGAGCGACATCGGATCCAGAGGCACCGCCTCGACGCCCAGCAGCGGTGCCAGCATAGAAGGACGGTCGCCCGCGACCCAGTCGCCGTAGGTGAACAGGCGGCGCACGCCGTTCGGCGCCACGCCGACCCGCTGCAACGCCGCGAGCGCGTAGTAGGCCGTGTCTTCGGGTGTCTGCCCCGGACCGTGGTGGCCGAACGTCCAGACGCCGTCCTCCACGACCGCCACCTCGGTGTGCCCGGCGTACAAGCCGACCGCCACCGAGACGCCCGCTGGATCGTCCATGGTGAGCGCGCGCACGACGGCTGCGGCGGACCGCGTGGCGTCGACGATGTCGTAGGTGCGGACGCCGATGGCCTGGGCCAGGCGCGCCAGGCGTCCGTGTACGGCGGGGCCGACGTGGAGCACGTGGTGCCAGACGTGCGGGCGGCCGTCGAGCTCCGCCTCGCGGACCGGCACGGCTCGGATGCGAACAGCCTCGGCCGGCGGCAGATCGGCCAGCATGGCCGCCTCCTGTCGGAGCTGGGCGTGGCGCGCGGCCGGGTCCAGGTCTGAGGGCAGCGGTGCGAAGAAGCTCGTCGCCGCAGGCGGGTGGACGACCGCCACAAGGGCGCCGGCCGTGGTGCCGTCGAACATCTGCCGGACGGCGCGCGCGGCGACGGTCAGGCCCTCGCGGACCGGACCGGGCTCGGCGTCGGCGCCGTCGGGCGCGAAGAGCGCCGCCTCCACGTCGGTGTCGAAGTCGCACGCGCCCAGGCGGCGCAGGCGCACGCCGTCGGCGCCGGGCGCGAGCTCGGCGTAGCGGAGCGCCGGCCCCGAGAGTTCGACGACAGCGAGGGCGCGGGGCGCGTCAGCCATGGAGTTACTCCCAGCTGGCGGCGTTGCGATAGGCCGGGTTCACCTCGCGCGAGCCGATGGAGTCTTCCTCCACGTCCGGGTCTCCGAGCCAGTAGATCTCGACGCCCGAGGTGTCCGAGACGACCTCGTAGAGGAACGCGGAGCCGGTGCGCGGCGAGAACTTGAGCGAGTCGGGCGAGAACGCCATCGAGCGCTCGGCGTCCATCGCGTCTTCGCGCGTGAACGAGGTGTCCGTGCGAGCAAACATCTGGAGCGAGTCCAGCGTCGACGGATACGTGCTGTAGGCGTCGCGGTAGGAGATGAGCGCGTCGCGGACATCGTCCATGCGCTCGTGGACGAGCAGCGCAGTGCGCTCGCGTTCCTGGAACTGCTGATAAGGCAGCACGATGGAGCGGACCAGGATCACAGCGAGCACGACCACGAGGGCGGCCAGACCGAGCTGGAGGGCGATGCGGGAGCCGTTGCCGGAAGCCATGCGAGGGGGGTGGATTGCGAGAAGGGGGGCGCCGAGAGGGCGCGGGGAGATTACCGTGCGGCCCCGCCGAACACAACCGCGCGGGACACCTCGAATCTATCACGCGGCGCGCGAACGGGGATTGGGGATTGGGCGCCTTCGGTAGTCACAGGGTGCCCGCCGAGCGCCGACGGCGTTCCAGCGCGCCGTAGGGGCGTGTCGCAACACGCCCATGCCGAGCGAACCCGCCACCCCGGCATCCGGCCCTCGCCAACACGCGCCGACGGCGACGCACAACGGATGGCGATCCGCGCCGACGGCACGCCCTAGCTTTCCCGACCGCCTTTCGACCCGACATGACTCGTCTCAGCGTCAACCTCAACAAGGTGGCCTTGGTGCGCAACGCGCGCTCAGGGCTCGCCGCCGACGGCCGACCGGACCTGCTCACACTCGCCGCGGCGGCCCTGTCCGGAGGCGCCGCCGGACTCACGCTGCACCCGCGCCCCGACGGCCGCCACGCCCGCGCCGACGACGCCCACGCGCTCGCCGACTGGATGCCCGGCGACGCCGAACTCAACCTCGAAGGCAACCCCTTCGCCGGTCCCGGCACCTTGGCGGGATACGTCTATCCCGGCTTCGTGCCGCTCGTGCTGGCCACACGGCCCGCCCAGACGACGCTCGTCCCCGACACCGCCGGGCAGCTCACCAGCGACCACGGCTGGGACCTCCGGGCCGACGCCGACCGCCTCCGCCTCGTTATCGCCGAGATGAAAGCCGCTGGCACGCGCGTGAGCCTGTTCGTGGACGCCGACGCGGAACGCATGGCGGCTGCGGCGGCTCTCGGCGCGGACCGCGTAGAACTCTACACCGGCCCGTATGCAGACGCTGCCCGCGAAGGACGCGCCGCCGACGCGCTCCCCCGCTTCACCGAAGCGGCCCAGGCCGCGCTCGACGCTGGCCTCGAGGTGAACGCCGGACACGACCTCGACCTGGACAACCTCACGCCGTTCCTGCGCGCCGTGCCCGGCGTCGCCGAGGTGTCCATCGGGCAGGCGCTCGTGGCCGATGCGCTCGAGCAGGGTATGACTGCCGCGGTCCGCGCCTACGTCCGAGCCATCGAGGCGGCGTAGCGACGTCGCGACGTAAAGGGGGCAAAACGACCGTCTCACGCCGAGACGGGCGGTATCCGGGCGGTGTAGGCGACAGGCGCCGACGATTCCCGTTGTGGGACACGTGTGGCCCGAGGAACCGCCGCATTCCCGATTCGAGACAGAGACTGGAGTTTTGAGTCGATTGGCCGATATCTGGCAGGGCCCCTCCCTGTCCGACCGCCTCCTGGCTCTCCATGCAGCAAACTCTCTTCGCTCTCGCCGCCATCCTCGCGTTCTCGTACTACGCGCTCACGCGCCACACGACCGACGCCGAGGTGGAACACGATGCCATCACGACTGAGATCGAGACGGCCGTCGCGGACGTGGTGCGTGCCCGGCTGATGCGGACCGTCCGCTTGGCCTTCGATGAGCAAGACGTGGGGCGCACCGGAATCCGCACCATCGCCACGTCGTCCGTGCTCGGCCCGGACCCCGGCGAGACCGATCTGGCCACGTTCGACGACGTGGACGACATCGCCGGGTGGGCCGACACCCTGAACGTGCCCGTCGGCTCCTCGACGGTCGCCGTTCGCCTGTCCGGCGCCGTCGAATACGTGGAGCCCTATGACCCCTCCGGGCCAGCCGTCGGCACGCCCACGCTCGCCAAGCGCGTCGTGATCTCCGCACTGGAGCAGCCCAACGGGCCGATCCGCAACCGCGTCCCCGTGACCGTCGATCTCTCGCGCGTCGTCACCCCTACCAGCCTCTAGCCAGCCTCCGGGTCCTGCCATGACCTTCGTCTTCGACCACATCATCGCCATCCTGGTGGGCGCCACGCTGCTCGCGGGGCTGTTCATGCTTCAGGTGCGCGGCCAGCAGACCGCCATCGAAGCCGCGCAGCGCTACCGCGTGCAGACGCAGACGGCGGACTTCGCCCAGACCGTCGAGCGCGACGTGGAGAACATCCGCACCAAGGCACAGGCCGATGCCGCCTTCGCGGGCTCGCCCTACGGCGGCTACCGCTTTACGCTGCGCCAGGCCGCGGGCGGCGCCTACACCGAGCAGGCCACCTTCGTGACGCTGCAGGACCCGAGCCTGGGCGCGGCGTCGCCGGCCATCCTGGTGAGCTACACCGCCGAACCCACGGGCCAGACGGTCGCCGTGGGCGGCGTCGACCTCCCGACCTACCGCGTCCGCCGCCAGACCTTCGAGCGCGGCGGCACACTCGTGGACGACGGCGGCGGCGAGGGGCTGCTGGACTTCGACCTGACGGCACTCATGAACGACGGCTCGGAGCTGGCCAGCCGCGGCGGCACACGCCATCCCACGACCGGCTTCTTCAACTCCGAGGTGCCCTCGCTGCCGCGCGCCGTGCGCGTCGAGGTCATCGGCGCGACCGATGCCCTCGCGCAGCGCGCCGCGGACCAGCGCAACACCTCCGAGAGCAACGCCAGTCGCCAGACGCGCACCGTCGCGCTCGCCGCCTACGGCACCACGGGCGGCCTGCCGCCGGTGGACACCACCACGCCCGC
>JAULKR010199654.1:0-10500 GCA_032356305.1 Prasiola linearis | reverse complement strand
ATCACGTTCATCGGTACCACTTTCACGGGCGTCGCTTACAGGACAACTCAATGCTCAACGGAACCAGGTTACTCGTCGCGGCGCTCGCCGGTACGGCAGGCGTGGCATCGGTCGCGTCCGCCGAGGAGATCACCATCGCGACGGTGAACAACGGCGACATGATCATCATGCAGGAGCTGTCGTCGCGCTGGGAGGAGGACACCGGCAACTCGATCAACTGGGTGGTGCTGGAGGAGAACGTGCTGCGCCAGCGCGTGACCACCGACATCGCCACCAGCGGCGGCCAGTTCGACGTGCTCACCATCGGCTCCTACGAGGCGCCGATCTGGGGCGCCCAGCAGTGGCTCGAGCCGCTCGACGACCTTGGCGACGACTACGACTACGACGATCTCATCCCCGCGGTGAAGGCGGGCCTCTCCCACGAGGACAAGCTGTACGCGGTGCCGTTCTACGCCGAAAGCTCCTTCACGCTCTACCGCACCGACCTGTTCGAGGAGGCGGGCCTCGAGATGCCCGATCAGCCTACCTACGAGCAGATCGCGGAGTTCGCGGAGAAGCTCACCGACAAGGATGCGGAACAGTACGGCATCTGCCTGCGGGGCAAGCCCGGGTGGGGCGAGAACATGGCGTTCTTCGGGACCCTGGTGAACACCTACGGCGGTCGCTGGTTCGACATGGACTGGCAACCGCAGCTCGACACGCAACCCTGGAACGACGCGCTCGCCTACTACCTCGACGTCATGGAAAACTACGGGCCGCCGGGCGCGTCGTCGAACGGCTACAACGAGAACCAGGCGCTGTTCCAGCAGCGCAAGTGCGCCATGTGGGTCGACGCGACCTCCGCTGCCGGGCGCGTGTTCGATCCGGCGCAGAGCGACGTCGCGGACGACGTCGGCTTCACCGCCGCCCCGGTCGCCGCGAGCCCGAAGGGCAACGCCTGGTTCTGGGCCTGGTCGCTCGCGATTCCCACCAGCTCCGACAAGACCGACGTCGCCAAGGCCTTCGTCTCGTGGGCGACCTCGAAGGAGTACGTCCGGCTGGTGGGCGAGGAGAAGGGCTGGGTCGCGTTGCCGCCCGGCACCCGCAAGTCGACCTACGAGCTCGAGGAATACCGGGAGGCCGCGCCCTTCGCCGAGACGGTGCTGAAGTCCATCCAGGGCGCCGATCCGGCGGATCCCTCGGCGGAACCGGTGCCGTACACCGGCATCCAGTACGTCGCGATCCCGGAGTTCCAGGGGCTCGGCACGCTGGTCGGCCAGAACGTCGCGGCGGCGCTCACCGGGCAGATGTCCGCCGAGCAGGCGCTGTCGACCTCACAGACGGCCGCCGAGCGCGAGATGCGGCGGGCGGGTTACGGCGACTGAGGGTGAATCCCGGTGCCGAACTGCGCTCAACCGCTCCGGACCCTGCGAATCGGCCAGAACCTGCGTGAAGTGCTCGAGGGCGATGCGGGCGCGATACGGGGCGAGGAAGCCCACCGGCACCTCCTCCGAGAAGGGGATCCGGCCGTACTCGCCGTTCCGGCGCTGCAGCATCGGGCACGGTCCGGGCACCTGGCGATCAGGTACTCACTCTTCTTCCACGCCTTCCGCCGAGACGAGCGCGGCCACGCGCTCGAGGTAGCCTTCGGTGTCGAACTTGCGCTCGAGCCCTTTCGCGTTCATGTAGCGGATCTTGCCGAACACGTCGCGCTCGGTCCACGCCCGGTCGTGCAGCCCGAACACCCAGCCGACGTTCGCGTACGAGCTCGGATCGCGACCGTCGAGGAAGTAGCGGTCGTTCAGCCACAGCAGCGTGCGGTAGGCGTATTCCGGCGTGTTGCACCATTCGAGCACCTTCTTGCCCCAGTACATGCGCAGCGTGTTGTGCATGTAGCCGGTGTGCTTCATCTCGCGCATCGCGGCGTTCCAGTAGGGATCGTCGGTCTGCGCCGCATCCATCTCGTCACGGGTGTAGCGGGTCGGCCGGTCGTCGTCGCGGTGCTCGGCGAGCGTCTTCCTCGCCCAGTCCGGCAGCGCGGAGTACGACTTGTAGTCCTTCTCGAACCAGGTGTAGTTGCGCGCGAGCTCGCGCCGCACGATCAGCTCCTCGAGGAAGCTCTCCACCGCATCGTCCGCACCCTGACCGGCGTCGCGCACCTTCGCCACGATCTCGCCGAGCCCGATCTGCCCGAAGTGCAGGTAGGGGCTGAGCTCGCTGCTGCCGCGCCGGGACGCCTCCTTGCGCCCGTCCTCGTAGTCCTCGAGATGCTCGCGCAGGAACGATGCGAGCCTGCCGCGGGCCTCGCCGGTCCCGCCGAGGAATCGCTTGACCCGAGGTACCGTGCGGTCGATGGACAGGGATTCGAGCAAGGCTTCGGGGTTCGTGAAGTCGCAGTCCCGTCCTTCGGGCACCCGCGTGTCCAGCGACGAACGTTTCGGCTTCGTCCGCGGTACCGGGCCGAATTCGGCATCGTCCCGGTTCTTCGCGAGCTTCGGACGAATCGTGCGCGCCGCGTAGTCGCGCTTGTCCGACACGAGCTCGACCGGTACCACGACATCGCTCTCGACGCGCAGCAGCGGCACGTCGAGCCGCTTCGCGAGCGTCTCGCGCCAGCCGCGCGGCGGCTCGAGGTAGGCGGTGTCGGTCACCACCAGGGCGGCGCGTGCCGCGAGCGCCTCGATTTCCACGGGGGGCGAGCCGCGCCTGCCGACCAGGCGGATGCCGAGCCGCTCGAGGCGCGACGCCGCGTGCGCGAGCCCCTCGAGCATGAAGGCGAAGTGCCGCTCGTTCGCGTCGGGGTAGTCGTCGTCGAGCACGAAGGCGACGACGCACGGCAGCCCGAGCGCGTTCGCCTTCCGGATCGCGAGGTGCAGGGCCGCGTTGTCATCGGCGCGCTGCGAGGATTGCATCCAGTACAGCACGTAGTCGCCGTCCTCGCGGGACGGTGCTTCGTTCATCGCGTGGATGCGCGGGTCGTCATCGTTCATCGATTTTTCCTTGTGGAAACCCGGTCGTTCAGGGCGAGGAGGAAACAACACGTCTGAGCGGCGTGTCGCGCCTGAACTGCCGACGCGGTCAACGTGTTGCCTGGGCGGCAGTTGTACACTCGGCCCCGTCGCGAAAGCGATCTACCGGTGGTCAACCGGGACGTGAAGCCTGCGGAGCGGCTGCAAGACCGAGTGCTTTCGAAGGCTTGGCAGTGCTGCGTCGAAACGGGCACCCATCTCGTGAGAGTTGCAATCCTCTTCCTTCGGGAAGAGGAGTGGTCAAGTGGCGATCGTGCCGTACCGAGGGCATGAGCGAAGGTCGATCGAAAAGTCTGCGGGCGAGTCGCGGCGACGCGACCCTGGAACGGCTCGGCCGCGGTGCGATCACGCTCGAGCGCCGCCACGAACTCGTCCCCCATCGGGTCGTCGAACGCCTGCAGGACGTCGAGCGAGGCGGTTCCCCATCGCGATGCCCCATCGCGTTCCCTACCGACTCTCGATCGCATCGAGAAGCTCGTCCCACAGCGCCGCCACCTCCGCGCCCGCCGTCACCGGCGCCTCGCCGGCGACGGCCCGCTCGATATCCACGTGCACGAGGGCGACCTCGTCGAAGATGGTGTCGTCCGAGATCGAGTGCCAGCCGATCGAGAAGAACAGCGAGTTGCCGGCGAGGAAGGATCGCCCGGTCGCCTGATCGCTGGGGCCGTTGCTGCCCTCGCGCTCGAGCTCGTCGAGCTCGATGTCGCGCACGATCGTCATGTCGGAAGGGTCGAACTCGAAGATCTGTCCTTGTGCCGATACCCAGCCGCTTTCGTCGTCGACGACCCGGACCGCGCGGATCCCTTCGGTGATGCCGAAGTTGGCGAACGAGACCGTATCGCCCACCGAGAGCGAGCCGTCCTCGTCATAGACGTAGCGGGTCAGCTCCGGAGTCTCCTGACCGACCACGATGTTGCAACTGGCCCGGCGAATCGGGAGGGGCGAGGCAGATGGTCGAGGTCGCCCGCGAGGCGTCCGTGCGCGATTGCCTCGAGGCGCTGCGTCGCGACGCGGGTGTCGCCCGATCGCGTCCGACGTCCGTGCTGCCGGCGGCCTCCACGCGGAAGAGCGTGGACTCCTCGAGCTGCTCCTGGTAGACCTGCACGTAACGCTCGTCGTCGAGACTCAGGTCGAAGAAGCTGTAGCCCGGGCCGGGCGGGGTGTCCACGGCGGTCGTCGGGCGCCTCGATGGGGTTCCAGTAGCCGAGGCCCACCACGACGATGTCACCGTCCGGATCGAGGAAGGGGAAGCTGTTGCTCACCGGGCAACGCTCGTCGGTGACGAGGTTCGATACCACCGGCGCCCCGTCCAGCGGGAAGGAGGCGATTGCCGCCTCCTGCACGGCTTCGATGGACTCGAAGTTGTACCAGCTCCAGTGCAGGTAGGCACGATCGGCGGCGGTCACGGCATTGAACACCCACGGAGTTGCGTCCGTCCGGGTTGCTCACGCGCGTGAACACGGCGATGACGTCGTCCGTGGTGCCGTCGACCGGGTCGTCGCCGTCGGTGCCGTCGGTCGTGCCGATCGGATCGTCACCCGAAGGGGCCGTTCCGACGCCCGGATCATCCGACGTCCGCGCGCATCTCCCGATAGGGCGCGTCCCGCGCACCCCGCCAAGGCGGAACGAGCCGCGCGGAACGCGATCCGGTCAGGCCCGGTCGGCGAGTGCGGCGCGCGCGACCTTGGTCATGGCCACGAGACGGGCGCGCACGGTGTCGAGCGGCGCGATCGGCGGCTCCACCGGCACCACCGTCACCGTCGCGCCGTCGATCTCGATATCGAGCCGATCCGGAGCGATACCGAGCAGCCGGGCGGAGCGCGCGTCGGGAACGTCGCCCTGCACCCGCACGATGGCGAGCACCGCGTCGGCATGATCCTCGTTCATGTGCTCGACGATGCCGGCGGCCATGTCGGGCGGGAAGTCCTCGTTCATGCGGGCCTACCGGGTGGAGGGAAACGGGCCGACACGTCGACGCGGGCGCGCAGGGGACGTGAACGCCGGTGGCCCGGGCGTCCGCCGCGCCGGAGGAGGTACATTCCGGTGCCCGACGCGGTGCGCGGCGTGATGACGAGCGTCGACGTTCTCATGCGGTACGACGCGAGGTCGGCGCAGCATCGCTCTCCGAGTCCTTCCTCTTCTCCGCCTTGTGTCCCTCTTCGGTTCGCCCGAGCATCCAGTAGCTGCTGACGTAGCGGTCCTCGAGTCCGACGCCGCGCTCGGCGCGCACGTGGTCGCGAAGACCGCGCATGCGCGTGAACTCGGCGGCGCACCAGACGAACGGGCGTCCCTCCCGCCAGGGGATCGCGACGACCGCGTCGACCAGAGCGTCCGTGCGCTCGGCGGGGTCGGGGTTCACGACCACGTGCAGGTCGATACCGTCCGGTACCTCCAGGCAGTCGCGTCGCCCCGGTCCACGACCTCGCCGACCAGGTCGCCCGCGAGCGGCGTGCCGAGCGCGGCGCGCTCGACGAGCTTCGCCGAGATCGCGGGCAGCGCCGTCATGTCGCCGGCGATCAGGTACCAGTCGGCCGTCGGATCGAGCGATTTCACGCCGCCGGGGCCGGCGATGGCGATCCGGTCGCCGGCGCGCGCTGCCCGGGCGAAGGCGGAGGCCGGGCCATCGTGCGTACCATCCTTGCCGTGCATGACGAAGTCGACCTCGAGACGTCCGCGCGCGGCGTCGAGCGAACGGATCGAGTAGGTGCGCAGCGTCACCTCGTCGTCGTCCCCGACGTCGTCCGCGGGCCGGCCGTCGGCGTCGAAGACGAACTTGTCAACCGAGAATGATTCGTCTCCCTATCGGCTGTGCAGCGGCGCCTTGCCGGCCAGGACGATACGCCTTGGGAACCTGTGGGTCGTGTGCCTCCCGATCGACGGAACCGTCCCCGCGAACTCCAGCTCCAGCTTCTCACCGGACGAGAACGTCGCGTACGTCCAGCCGTCGGCATCGCACGAGCAGAGCTCGACGCTCCCGGAGTCCTGCGACACGATCAGGTAATCGACGAGCGCCGGCAAGGCCTGGTAGGCCAGGAGCTTCTCGCGCCTGTCGGTCGCGGCCGTCGTCGACGAAAGGATCTCGACGAGCAGGACCGGTCGCGTCTCCGTGATCGCGGCGACGAGGTTCGCCGCGACAAGGCCGTGTTCCCGGCTGGCGCCGCCCATCGCGAACAGCACCCCGTCGACGTACTCGTGGCGCACGCTCGATTCCCGCTCTGTCCGCGCTCGTGACGAAGGTCACCAGGGATTGACGAGCATCGCTCCGGTGGGTTCGAAGTCGGCCGTGTTACGGGTCATGATGCTCAAGCCATGACGCAAGGCGGTAGCCGCGATCAGGCCGTCGGCCGCCGGTACGGTTCTTCCCCCGCGTTGTGCGCGGGCCGTCATCTCGCCCCACACGCGGCCCGTCTCGGCGTCCACCGGTAGCAGTCGGTCGGCGTATCGCGTCTGAAGTCCCTCGAGCCAGGAAAGCAGGTGTCGCCGTCGAGCTCCTTCATCGAGCAGGGCGACACCCTTGGCGATCTCCCCGAGCGAGATCACGCTGACATGAATCGCGTCGTCCGCAAGTGTCGAGACGGCTCGACGAACGTTCTCCGAGCCCCCGTCCCGAACGAGCTCCGAGAGCACGCAGGTGTCGAGCAAGACCCTCAAAGGTCCACCTGCTTCATGGGCGATTCGTCGCGTGAAAGATCCACCTCGTCCAGCGACGGCCCGGAACACAGGTACTGGGCGAGACTCTGCCGTTCTCCGATGGCCAGTCGATAGTCCGCCTCGGAAATGACCACGACGGTGTCGCCGCGTCGAGTGATGCGTTGAGGGCCTTCCTCCAGTGCTAGATTGACGACTTCGGTGAGTCGGTTCTTCGCATCCGCCAAACGCCATGTCATGATAGGTGTCTCTCGATATCTAGCCAATCTAGACATCATAGCGGCCATCGAACGGTGCGATGTTCGTGCGGCTCGAAAGAACGACGACCGGCGCTGAAGATCGGCATGCTGCTCGCCTCGTCGACCGCCGCGCCCAGCCGTTCGACGATCGCGTCGAGCGTGTCGGCGCTGCCGATCTCCTCGTCCATCACCGGCATCCGACGTGGCGTGCTACGAGTCGGCCACGAACACGAATGCCAGCGACTCGTCCAGCGTCACGCCGATCCGGACACCGGCCCGATGAGTCGCGGCACCGAGCACGTGCGCGGTGAGCGGCACGTCGGACGGGTACGCGGGAGCGCCCGGGGACGAAGCGGCCGTCGCGGGCAACGCCAACCGCACCTGGCTGAGCGGCCCGAGCCGGCGCACCGCGGTGACCGTGGCGACGGGCAGATGATCGGCGGGCGGGTGGAGCCGCAGCCCTTCGGTGCGCAGCAGCACGTCGACGGCGGTGCCGTCGATCATCGCGGGGGCGGGCAACGGACCGAACGGGGTGCCGACCCGCCCGCCCGAGACGTGCCCCGGCAAGCGGTTGATCTCGCCGAGGAACGCGGCGACCATCGCGTTCTCCGGTCGGGTGTAGAGCGCGTCCGGCGTCCCGTGCTGGACGATGCGCCCTCGCTCCATCAGCGCGATGCGGTCGCCCATGTAGAGCGCCTCTTCCGGATCGTGGGTCACCATCTAGCGCCGCCGTGCCGTCCACCGCCGCGATCGCCCCCAGCTCGTCGTCCCGCACCCGTCGGCGCAGGCCGCTGTCGAGGTTCGAGAACGGCTCGTCGAGCAGCAGCACGGCCGGTCGCGGCGCGAGGGCGCGGGCCAGCGCGACGCGCTGTTGCTCGCCTCCGGAGAGCGTGTGCGGGTACGCGTCCCGCCGGTCCCACAGGTCGACCCGCCGCAATCCGTCGCGGGCGCGGTCGTGGCGCTGTCGCGCGGTGAGTCCCTGCAGTCCGAACGTCACGTTGTCGAGCACGCTCAGGTGCGGGAACAGCGCGTAGTCCTGGAACAGCAGCCCGACACCGCGCGCCTCGGGCGGGACGAACCGCGCGGCGTCGGAGACGCTCCGCCCGGCGAGGTGCACCTCGCCGGCGCGGGGCCGTTCTAGCCCGGCGGCGATCCTGAGCGCGGTGGTCTTGCCGCAGCCGGAGGGCCCGAGCAGGCACATGACCTCGCCGGGCGCGAGGTGCAGCGACACTTCGCGCAGCGCCGGCACGGCGTCGAAGTCGTGCTCGATCCGATCGAAGCGCAGGGCCGCCGACAGGGCCGCCGCACCGGCATCGCTCATGCCGGGGGGTGCACGGCGCCGGGGCGGGACCGGGTCAGCGCCCGCGACAGCACCAGCAGCCATTCGAGCCATGCCCGGCCCGGAAAGCGGTACAAGGTGACCAGCCACGCGCAACCGGTACCGAACACCAGCGCCAGGGTGCCGGTGCCGAACATCAGCAGCAGCGAGTTGCCGACGTACTCGGGAAGCCGGGTCGCGACGAGGTGGGCTCATACGCCGTCGGCGGGCGAGACGACGTGCCGGAGCACCGCGATCAACGGTACCAGCACCAGCACCACCACCAGGGCGGTCAGGACATGACCCGCCGGCGGCACCCGCCACCCGCCGCGTATCCGTTCCTTCGGTGCCGCGTGCGCGGCGGTGCTGGACATCGGCGAACCGTGAACGAGGCGCTACCCGACGGCAGGGCGGCCGGATTCGTTCGCCGTGCTCACTTCCAGCCGGCCCGGTCCATGATCTCGACGGCTTCGGCGGCGTTGTCGCCGTACATCGATGCGTTCACCGTGTCCTGCTCGAACTCGCCGAACGCGGCGATCGTCGGGTCGGGCTCGACGTTCGGGTTGACCGGGTACTCGTGGTTGACGTCGGCGAAGTAGCGCTGCCCGTCGGTGGCCAGGTACTCGAGCAGCGCCACGGCGTTGTCCCGGTTGGGCGCGTTCGCGGTCACCCCGGCGCCGCTGATGTTGACGTGCGTGCCGCGACCGTCCTGGTTGGGGAAGAACACGCCGACCTTCTCGGCCGCGCTCCGGTCCTCGGCGTCGTCCCAATCGAGCAACCGCCCGACGTAGTAGGTATTGGCGATCGCGACATCGCCCTGGCCGGCCGCCACGGCCATGATCTGGTCGGTGTCGCCGCCCTCGGGCTCGCGGGCGAAGTTCTCGACCACGCCGTTGGCCCATTCGAGCGTCGCCTCCGGGCCGTCGGCGGCGAGGATCGACGCGACCAGGCTCTGCGTGTAGACGTTGCTGTTGCTGCGCGACAGCACCTTGCCCCGCATGTCGGGTTCGGCCAGCGCTTCGTAGGTGCTCAGCTCGGAGGGGTCGAGCCGATCCTTCGCGTAGACCAGCACCCGTGCACGGGTCGACAGGCCGAACCACAGGCCGTCGGGGTGGCGCAGGTGCTCGGGCACGGCTTCCTGCAGCACGTCCGATTCCACCGGTTGCAGCAGGTCCTGGACCGCGGCCAGCGACAGGCGACCGGCGTCGACGGTGATCAACACGTCGGCGGGGCTGTTCTCCCCCTCGCTCGCGAGGCGCTGGATCAGCTCGTCGTGCTTGCCCTCGACGACGTTGATCTCGATGCCGGTCGCCTCGGTGAAATCCGAGTAGAGCTACTCGTCGGAGGCGTAGTGACGCGAGTTGTAGACGTTGACTTCCCCGTCGGCCAGGGCATTGCCCGAGGCGCCGACGGCGACTCCGAGCGCGAGGAGCCGGACGATCGGTCGGGGCAGGGTGGCGAGTTTCGGCATGACGTTCTCCAACGGTTGCCGAGACGGTGATCGGGGTCGGGCGGCGATGTCGACGCTTCATCCATCGTCGACGACCGATGATGTTCACCGTATCACGAAAGATTCTCATTAACGTTTCGTTATTCCCGTCGTGATCGTCAGGCCCGTCACTTCTCCGGACGCCGGAGCGGTCGTGCCACGGAGATCACCGACGGAATCGACGTGACCGAAACCCGTCCTCCGGCAAGCAGGCTACTATCGTCCGATGACCGCCGAGCTCAGGATCGTCCACGTCAGCGTCGAGGACTACCTTGCCGGAGAGCGCCTGTCGAGCACGCGACACGAGTACGTCGACGGCGAGCTGTTCGCGATGATCGGTGCCAGCCGGACGCACAACGCACTCGTGGTCGAGCTGACGAAGCGGCTCGCCCTGCACCTCGACGACGGTCCCTGCCGTCTGGCGGCGTCGGACATGAAGGTGCGAGCCGCCCAGGCGACCCGTTACTACTACCCGGACCTCGTCGTCAGCTGCAACGATCCCGCCGAGGAGCCGGACGAGTACGTCGAGACGCACCCGACGCTCGTCATCGAAGTGCTCTCGGATTCGACCGCGGCGACCGATCGACGGGAGAAGCGCCTGGCCTATCAGGCGACGGAAAGCCTGCGGGAGTACGTGCTGGTGCGCCAGGATCGACCCGAGATCACCGTTTACCGTCGCGACGCTCCGGACTGGATCGTGTACCGCTTCGGCGAAGGCGAGCGGGTGACGTTCGCGTCGGTCGACTACGCCTTCGCGATCGACGAGCTGTACGAGAAGATTCCGTGACGCGTGGTTCG
>JAULKR010199653.1:0-58939 GCA_032356305.1 Prasiola linearis | reverse complement strand
TTTTCTTTGGTGATGATATTTTTGTCATCATCATGGGCGAATTGTTTATCTTTGAGTTTGTCCTTTTGATTGAAGGGGACAAACCTGTGGGCGATTTCCTTTTTATCTCTCTCAAGGAGAATTACTCTTTCCCCAAGGATTTCTGGCTTGAGGGTTAGTAAGCCCTCATAGACAGCGCCTAACTGGTTGATTCCCAGCCCGGCATAGTGAACTCGGTGAGTTTTAATCTTTTTTCCTTTGCCAACTCTAGCCATAGAAAGCTTTTGAATCACCGATTTCATTACGCCGTCATTGAGTTTAATTTCGTTGAATATGGGTGTAGTCTTGGGATCGAAAAGCTTGGTTCCGAGACTCGGGAACGAAAAGCCCAAGGCGTTGGTTTTTAAAGCGACTTCGCCATCAGCATCTGTAACTGTTTCTCTATGGTTGTTGTAACCATTAAAGTAGATACCAAAGGCTCTGGCAAGGGTATCGTGAATAAAGTGGCTTTTTGAATTTTCAGATTGAGAGGCTAAAAATGGCTTAGCCTCAAGGTCTCTGAGCTTTTCTATGGAATAGCCTAGCTGATAGGCCTTGGACTGCACGGGTAATGCGCCCTTAGCCTGATCTTGGCTCTCTACAAAGAGCATAAAGAGCATACGGTAAATAAGGTTGAGGGTCTGGTCAAAGAGCTCCTCAGCGCATTCTTGCCGTTGTTTGGGGTCTTTTAAATCTTTATTTGCCCATACATTGAGTGTTGTCTCTTCGTGTTGCCTGAGAACCTCATCGGCTACAATTTCGATGGATTGCCTAACGGTGTCTCGAAGAGCTTTTGTCACCTCGGAAGCCTTTTTGTAGGCGTTGCGGTCTAGGGTCTCGTGGAAGTTTTCAGCAGATTCGATAGGGAAGCCTTTTGGCGAAAACAGGGCCTCTGCGACTTGGTAGTAGCTGTTGCTGTTAATCTCGGAAAAAAGCTCTGTCAGATCGAGCTCCAGGTAGCCTTGGCCTTCTTGCCACTTACCTCTCTCTAAAAGATAGAGCTTGTCGCCGCTGTTGATGATTAGAGACTCACATTCAGTCTGATCACAATCAAAAATTGAGTCGATAATGTCCTTTAGAGCTTCAGCACTGGGTTTTCCGTTATGTGTTAACAGCGCCGGTTCTTCAAAAAAATACTCTGATTTCTTGTCGGCGTCGGTCTGTGAAAAGTCATCGATCAGCGAGAAAGCAGTTTCAGGATAATGGGCCATGATCCACAGCGTACCGTTGCCCTTAAAGATGAATTGACCCTCTGTAGGTACGCTTTGCTTTTTACCCTTAATAGTAAGTAGGGATTTTCTTTCGGTATCAGGGTCTTTGGGTAACTCATAATAGCCGAGAGTTTTAAATATTTTGGTAATGAGCTCTTTTCTCTGCTGGTGCTGATTATCTATGTTCTCGCCACCTTCTGCCAATTGAAGGAGCTCCGGCTCGATCTCTTTTTTGAGGGCCTTGAGGGCATCCCCTTTAACCCCAAGAGCTCTAGTCTCGTCGGTCAGCGAGCTTTCGAGAAAGCTTTGGGGAAAGTAGTTATTGTAGGATTTAAAACATTTTATTTCTTTCATTTATGACTCCGCCCCAATAAATATTGCCAGAATTCGGACATCTGGACTGTCGTTGGTGTAAATACAATTTTTCAAATAGTCTTTAAATTCGTTGGTCTCTCGATCCAGGCTTCCGAGTTCGTCTTTGGCATTGCTTGCCATTGCGAGAGTCCCTCCGTGGATCACTTTGCCATCGGTTTTGATCACATCGTTTAAAAAAGCTTTGCGGTTGGTTTCCCATTGGGAAATTCGTTTGAGTTCTGCCAGTAGCCCTGGTTTTTTTTCTGCCGCTCTCTTGGTTCTGGCCTCTGCTATTAGACCAGTCATCCAATCTAAGGCCGGTTTGGAGAGGGCTTTAATGCGGGCGTGTTCAAATTTAGAGATCTCGTTGTAGGGGATCTCATGATCAAGAAATTCCCGGACGTCCCTTGCCACAGCATTTGTGTGTTCGGGCTCACTCAGATCGTCAAACTTTTTACATTCGCTAGAACCTTTTTCAAACTCCACGAGCTGCCAGCTCTGGAAAACGGCTTCGTTGACTTTGTTGTAGAGGGTGCCTTGTAACAGGAAGAAGAGACTCCCCGGTGGTCCCCCAAATTTTAGAACAGGAACCTCTTGGCCGGGGAAAAGACCAAGGGCCGTATGCTCCAATAAATTGATCGCCGGGTGAATTTCGTTCATGAAGGTTTTGTCTAAGGCTTCTTGGGAATTCAGCCGGGCTTTGTAGTGGGCTTCCATGCGGTCTTTGGACATTTCAAAAGCTATTGTTTTGTCTGTAGGTCGGAACTCTCTTGGCCAATGTTCTTTGACCTCGTATTGAAGCTTGCTATCGAGGTGCAGGCTGAGTTCGGTCTGCTTTTGAGAGTTGATTTCAATCCCAGCCTCTTTCACCAGTGTTTCTACAAAATCACCGGGGCTGGATTCAAAGAGGGTAGGGAGGGTTTTAAATTTAACAGCACCATCGTTGTTCTGATTTGCTAATGATCGCTGCTCAAATAGGGCCATGAGGCTATTGGGCTTTTCATCAAGTGTCGTTTCAGTCTCGCCGGCCTGATAGTTTTCAGTATTTTGGAGTTCTTCGTCCTCACCGGTGGTAAACCGCCTGCGAGCATCCTCGTCCATGTCTTCTGCGGCTTGATCCATTCGCACCTGGACCTTATCCACAATCCAAAAATCATCTTTTAATTTTTTCGGATCGGACTCTCTCGTCTTTTCACCGGCGGTACTGGCAAAGTAGTAAATATGAGGCTGCTGAGTTTGCCCAAGGCGGTCGATACGGCCGTTTCGCTGCTCTAGCGTAATTAGAGACCAGGGCAGATCGAAGTGAATAAGTCTGTGACAATTATCGTGTAGGTTTAGACCTTCACTAGCGACATTGGTAGTTACTAGGATATTAACGTTGGATTTATTAGATTGGAATTTCCTTACTACGGTATTGAGGTCAACATCGGTGTTCCCGCCCTGTGCCGTTGCTAATAGTGTTCCTTTTGCCTGTTTCGCAGCTTTTGGGTCAAACCTGGCATCGGAGAAGCCTTTGTCGATCAGGTACTGAGCGACGAACTCCATTGTCCGAATGCGTTCCGTAAAGATGACGAGTTTACTGTCATTCGTTGCAGCTTGGGATTCGATAAACTTTGTCAGGTGATCAAGCCGTGAAAATTTGCCCTTAAGGTCTTTTATAGCAAATAAAACATCGTCGAGAACCTGAATTCCTTTAGCATCTTCAGTGTCTTTGCCAGCAGGGCCTGATTCCAGTTTTTTTAGTAAGTTGTCTCTTTTTTTCGATACAGTAGCTTCGAGGGCTGCTGGGCTGGATAAAAAAGACTTTATCAGAGTGGTTTTAAAAAGTTCTTTGACTCCGCGACGGCCAGCTCCTGCGAGGGTAGAAGACCTAAAGTCGATATCGTGAAGCAACTGAAGAAGATCAACTTCTTTAGGATTAAGCGGGACCTTTTCAAGTTGTTCAACCCGAGGGGCTCTTGCTTCGATCTCATTTTCAACAGTTGTGCGGGTTCTTCGGATAAATACCCCGGAAATATCATCTGCACTATAGGCTTCATCACTGGGGATAAGGGTGCGATCTAACAACTTCACTAGGCTGGCAAATCCGTATTTCGTACCATCATGTGGTGTAGCGGACATAAGCACAACAGCGTTTGAGTTTTGCGACAGCCTCTTGGCCACACGGTGGCGGGCGGAACCCCCCATACCGTCAGTCCGGTCAGCCACATTATGACACTCGTCGATGACCAAGACGTCCCATTGGCAGTCTTCTAGTAGCTTCTGATACTTTTTGAGCTTGAGGGTATCAACGCTAATAATAGCTTTTTCGAAATGAAAAAATGGATTCATCGTTGAAGGGAGGTCTTGGCGAAGGCGTTCGAGGCCCTTTGAATCCAAACGATGGAAAGGGATCGCAAAGCGGCCCCACATTTCCATTTGGAATTGCTCAAGAATGGCTTTTGGTACGGCGCAAAGAACCCTTCGGGCTTTACCACGGCGGATCAGCTCGGAAAGCAGAATTCCGCACTCGATGGTCTTCCCGAGGCCCACGGCGTCCCCTATGAGGATTCGTGGGCGGAGCATATTTAAGGCTTTGGCAGCCGGCTTCATCTGGAAATCCATTTTCTGAAAAGCCCCGTGCTCTCCGAGGTAAATGGCTCCGTTCCGTGGGAGCAATCTTCTCAAGTGGGCTTCCAGGAACGTTCTGGTCCGACGTGCGTTTCGTGAACCATCCATGACGGGCTTTATATCAATAGGGTCTATAAGGTCTATTTGGTCCAGATCGTTTAGGAAGATATAGCGCTCGCCCTTCACAAGACCGCTTAGGGCTTGGGCTTCGATTTCCCAAACGGGGGTGCCATTAACTTGCTTGTGTTCACGTGCCTGGAGGATTTGCCACTCTTCGCCTCGACAATGGATTTTTTGACCTTTATGATAAGATTCAGGCACTTTTGTTCTCCTTTTTATTAGAGATAACCAAAATCTCCCTGTCGACTTGAGATTGAAGACTAAACTTCTCAATCACCAACTCAAGAACCCTGCGATCGTCTTCGAAACCCTCTATGTCGGCGAAATCGTCTTTACTGTCATCAGATCGGACGAAATAAGAAATTGCAGCGAAGGTGTAGGGAACAAATTCAGCTGAAGGGGATTTTTCGCAAATCTGAAGCAAAGCGGATGCAGTTACAAACAGCCTCTTCGCGAGTTCCAAATCGATAAATTCATTTTTTTGAAGTCCAATAGCTAATTGATTATCAAAACCTTTCAGGCTATTTTTTAGTCGCTCAAAAGTATCTCTGTACAGCAACACTGAGTCTATTTCGACCTCAAAGAGCGACCGAGTTTCTTGGTCATTGGCGAGGCTTGAGGTATCAAAGCTAGTCTTTTTCAAATTCTATCCCCTTGTAAAAACGGAATCTCTATTTTGCCATAAAACTCGATCCATACCACTGGGCGAAGGATTGGATGCTCAACGTATTTTGTTTTGTGCAAATGAATTGGAGATCAGGTTAGTTTTTTTTCCTAAGGTGCAGGACTAGACTGTACCTAAATAGATGTATTTAGCTGAAGGTCTACTGGTACAAAATCCTAAACTAAATGGGCGCTATTTAATCAGTAGAAATAGTTTTTAGATTGCTGGGTTTGCTTGAGGACTAAGTTCTAGTCGCCTCTTTGGCGAAGCGTTTCTCCTATTATCGCTTGGCTCAGAGGCTTTATTGAGCTGGAAACCGCGTCATAAAAGCGGTTTAAAGCTCTGTCGCCGACGCTTGCTTCCCTGTATTGACAAGGTCCTGCAGGTAGATTTTAGAAAAGATCCTGTCCGGATAGAGAATGGTGTCAGCCTTGGCTCTTTTTTGGAAACATGGTTAAAAAATGAAGAAGATTTACTTCCCATTTTGTTATACGAGGAAAGATGAGGTCTTTTTTTATTTTCTAAAAAAGTAAAGACTAAGAGACCAAAAAGTTAGCAAAATCCAATTCATTTTACAGCTTCAATGCGTAACAATCCAGCTTTAAAAATCTCAAATCTATGGGTCGCAATCTCTGCCTCCAAGAGTTCTTTCAGGTTGCTTTGATGGGAATAGTTTAAAAAGCAAGCGGGAAACATTTCAAGAATTAGCCTGACGAAGAGGTCCTTACCCTCAGACTGTACCGTGAACGGCAACACCTCTATCTTATTAAAATTAGAACTTCCAGCATGACAGTAGGTAAGGATCGCTTCGGAGGAACTCGATAAAGATGAGAAATCAAAATCGGGAAAGTGTTTCGAGAAATAATTTTTGACAGTGATCATTAAAGTTTGAGTTGCGAGATCTTCGAAGCCTGGATCTCTGATCACAGCTATGAGCCGGCCCTTTGCGGTCAATGCGGAGCAGCTCTTGTCGATCAGTGAGGTAGGGTCATCGAGTAAGTGGAGGAAAAGATGAGATATTATATGGTCGTATAAATGCTCGTTGAGATTTAACGATGTTGCGCTTTTACACATAAAATCAGTGTGCCTATAGTTTTTAGAATTTTTTCGAGCCTTCTCAATTTCAGAACTAGAAATATCGATTCCTGTGTAATGAACGTTAGGGGGCAGATACGGGAGCACTTCGCCTTGGGCGCATCCAAGGTCCAAAATTCGTGGGGCCGACCCAAGTATATTTTCGGTCATAACCTCGTAGCTATTTTTCTGTTGGCCTGTAAGAAATTGACTGAAAAATTTGTGAGTGGCTCCAGGGTAGCGCGAACTAATTTCTTGGTAAAGGGCATCCTTCTGTTGAGAATTTAGTATTCGACCATTTAAAATTTCATCAGCTAAATTAATCATCTTGTTCCTTATTTCTTCGTTGCACAACAAACTGAGGCAGCTTGCACCTTCTGATGAGACAGTCGACGGACCAGCCTTCCCTGAGCCTTTGGTGCTCCACCGAGGTGCTCACTTCGATTCTCTCTTTTTTACTACTATCAATACTACTAGTCGTATGACGCCAAGCTTTGGCTCACGTAGAGAGTGGAGGACAACTGACGTATTTCAACTACCGAGAATTGTGACGAGGGTTCCAAGTCTTTTTCGGCAGAATCCAATGCCAAAAAGGACCTGGGAACTTGGGCAAAAACCAATAGGGAGCGAAGGCCCAGTAACACCATAGGAAGGTGGATTTTGGCCTTCAGCCGTTTTCTGGAATGACTCATAACCCTAGCTTTTCAGCGAAAAAGGTGAGCTGGAGCGCTTTCAAGATTGCTCTCTCCTCTATAGTCCTCCCCCCGCCGTGACCGCCTTCAGAAGCTTCGTAATACAGCGTATCCTCGCTACCAAAGCTTTTAAGCTTCGCCGCAAACTTCCTGCCATTAGCCGGGTGAACCCTGTCGTCGGTTGTCGTCGAGAAACCCAGAAAGCTGGGATAGTTGACACCTCTTTTTAAATTTTGGTACGGGGAGTAGCGCAAGATTGCGACTCTTTCCGCTTCAATTCGAGGGTCTCCAAGCTCACCCATCCAGCTACCACCGCCGAGTCTAAAACTTATTAGGGGATCAAACTCCGGTACGAATGCGAAAACAGCTCTGTACAGCTCAGGGCTAAGAGCCATTGCGCCACCTACAACGATGCCTCCGAGACTCCCGCCGTAAATCCCGAGCTTTTCGGGACTAGTTAGCTTTGTTTTAATGATACTTTTCGAAATCGCAACAAAGTCTTCGATCGATTTAATTTTATTCCTCTTCGTCGCAGCCTTGTGCCATTCTGGACCGAACTCACCACCACCTCGAATGTTTGCCTTAACGTAGATTCCGCCCTTCTCGAGCCAGTGTTTGCCGTAAGCGCTATCGTAAGTAGGAAGTTGGCTAATTCCATATCCTCCGTACCCGTACAGTATCGTCGGGGCATTTCCTTCAGCAATGATCTTCTCCAGTCCAATTACATAAAAAGGAATGGAGGTTCCATCTTTACTTTTTGCATATCTCTGTTCTACTACAATACCCTCAGTATTGAACTGACTCTCGGCTGAGTACAAGTTTAGAGACTTTCCATCTTTGAGCCTGCATTTTGATACGGACTCTGGAGATGTAAAGCTTTCCCTGGAAAAGAAAATCTCATCTTTCCAGTAGTCAACTTCGAAAAGGCTCATGTTTTCATTCGGGACTTTTATAGACTTAACAGCCCCTAATTTATGGCCATCAAATTTGACATATTTTATAAGGCCTCGGATGTTTTGAATCGGATTTAAGACGATATAATTTTTAGTAACCATTCCTTCCTTCATCAAAAATTCGTCTTTAGAAGGCTCATAGATTTTTATTACGTCATATGAAGAGGCTCCGTTGTTTTTCAAAATACTATCTATATTTAAAGCCACAATAGTATTTGCCTTGAACATTCTTCCAGAGGCTTGCCATTTTTCTTTCAACGCAAGAATGACGTAATTGTGAGAAACTCCCCAGACATAGGAGGCGTTAGGAACGTCTATAGGTATTGGGACTCTCTTCTTGAAAATCCATTCATCAGCTTGATTTACCGAATGATATCGACTTGCGAAGGCCACGGCTCCACCTTCAGAATTTTTTTGGTAGGGTATGGGCATGAAGTAGTCTTTTGGAACTTTCAGCAGGGCTTTACTATCTTTAAGTTTTTCACCCCTAGAGAGAACTTTGAGCTCAGCCCCGTAACCTGCTTTCGTGACATTCCCAGGTCCGAGACTCGATGATACTGATATGTGGTTCTGATCCACCCATGAAGCAGAGCTCATTCCTTTTTTCAGTCTAAAACCATCCTTCGGAAACACCTTCTTGACTGTATCGAACTCTCGAATCTCGAGGGCATCCCCCCCTGCGTGTGATAGGTAAATCAAACAGAGTCTGCTTTCTGGCTTGAGGCAGTCCACATAAGGGATGCTGAGTTCTTTATTCTTAGCCTCACTCATTTTGTCTAGGTCAATTACAACCTCCCAGGACTCAATCGCCAGGCCGATCTTCTGTTTAGGAACCCTGCGCCACTGGCCGCGAGATTCACCATTTGCTTTATAGATCGTGTAAGCGAAGTTCCCCTCGATCTGAATCTTCGGCATATTTTCACTTTTCGCGCCAATTTTTAACAATGACTTGTTTATTGCTTTGAAACGTTGCCCCTCGATAAGCTTTGATCTGACGATCCTCCGTTCGTTTTCAACCCAGTTCAGGGCTCTTTCGCTGGTGCGCTCTTCGAGCCATCTAAACTTGTCTTTACTTCCGCTTCGAAAGGATGGGGTACTTGAGCACGAGGCTGAAATAAAACAAACAATTATAAATGCCAATTTCACTGAAATTTCCAATCGATTTTCTCCTAATTTTCCAAGCCTCAATCTTATTCTTAAATTTCGTTTTTGGTACAGCAATTGTATCAACAGCGAGTTGAAGGGTACTTAGCTTGTAGGCTGGTACGATAATCCATTCTTCTCGTATTTTTTTAAAGATGTCTAGGTATCCTCTCATTCTATCCCCGCAAAATCGACAATTCTCAATTTCAGCTGCATAGCTCAGTCTTTGGGATGGGGAGAGGATCCCTTGGATGTTTGAAAATAGACTATCAGAATTATGCAAAGCTGGTCTCACTGGCAGATGAGAAATGCTTTCCTACTAAGAATATTCTAAGAGGTTTGTGATTACCCAGCTTCCTTTTGCTCAGTCGCCTGGCTATCTCGCGCTTGGCGAGATGTTGTCCAAGGCAAAATGGTTAGAAAAATAGCCACTAGGAACTATACTTTTACAACTGGTTTGAACACGTCGAGCTGTGCCGACGATACGAGACGACCTAACAAAAGACAGGATACTCCTTGAGTCCTAAGGCTCAATGCATCGATACCGCAACTATTCAGCGTCAGAGATAGGGTAAAAGACTTCTTTGTTTCCAGATCCTACAGATTCCCAGGTTTTCACACCGTCTTTATCCGAAATAAGGGCCCCCTGGACGTAGTTTGGTACGAGCATAAAAACGCCCCCACTTTTTACTTCAATATCCGAGGCTTCCTCAAAAAGCTCTCGCTCAGTATACAGTCGCTTTCCACCGAATGTGTAGGTATAGAGCCGCATACCAAGGGGCACGGAATTATAAGTGGAAACGCCATTTTCTTCTTTGATCAGCTCTTCCCCGGGTATCGACGCCATAGCAGTCATTGCGATGAGCTTGTCGGTAATAAAGACCTCGGTTTTATCAGCAACTATATGACTGGAGGTCCCTATGTTTTCTCCGAAGCGGTTATAGGTGAAGAGACGCTTGCCGAGGTTCTTTGAGCTGTCGTCCGTAGCGTTAAGCTCAACCATGTCGGCTTTAAAAGCTAGAAGGTTATCGGAGATGTAGATATCGGTCTCGTTATCAATAAGGTGACTGTTGGTGCCGAGATGGCTTCCGTCGGTTTTCATGGACCGGATGCGGCGTCCCTGGTCACCGTAGGTGTAAGCGAAGATATGATTGGATATAAAGACTCTAGAGTCTCCATCGAATAAATCCGTGTGGCTGATGTCTTTGCCTTCATAGTTGTAAACAGTAAGGTAGCGCGCCCCATTGAGTTCTTTGGAAAATGCAATAAAACCGTTTGAGGAAAAGACCTTCGAGTCGCTATCCAGAGGGATACCTGAGAGAATGGATTCTCCATCGTAATTGATGGCTTTAAGGTATCGTCCGCCACTTTCCTAGGTTATAACCGTAATTTCCTTTAAAGCCGCCTCGGAGGCCTTTGAGGCATCTTGTGGGCTTGAGCTACCATCTTGGCATGCGGTTAGAACCAGGGCGAGTGTAAAGGTGTTGATTAAAATGACAATAATTGTCTTCACGTGAAACTCCAAAGCTACTAGGTTAGAGGTCTTTCTGATACCTGGGGTCATTTGCAAGCTTTGAGCCACGAGAGGGGGGCTTTACCTCCAACCAATTGTAAAAGTTTGGCTGAAATTTGGAAAATAAAGAAGGAAATTAGAAAATGAAGATTTGTCTTATTTTAGCTGTTGGGTTCTTGTCATCTCAGTGTACCAGCACGTCTCATGAGAGGACCGACAGCTTCCGTTGGTTGGAAGACTCGAATAGTGCCGAAACTACGAAATGGGTCAGCGAAAAGCAAAATGCAATAGAGATGGCGATTTTGTCTAGCGAAAGCTACAAATTGAAAGTGGAGCGAGAGAAAAGGGCATCTCAAAAGCTAGGTAAGTTGCCCGCAGTTGAAATTATTGGAAACTATTTTTACAGCCTAGATTATCCGACGGGTAACTCAAAGGGGGTATGGAAGCGATACCCGATAGCGAAAACTAAGTTTACCCAACTAAAATCTTGGGAAGTCGTCTTAGATTTGGACAAATTGAACAGGAAGGAAAATACCAGCTTCACATTTTTTAGGGCAAACTGTACGAAGCCGGATGGTTATCTATGTCTGATTTCACTTTCGGACAAAGGGGGTGACCTTATCGAAGTTAGGGAATTTGATACCAAGAAGAAAAAATTCTTGAAGTCCGGTTTTAGTTTCTCACCGGCGAGAACAAAAGTAGCCTATATTGATAAGAATCACGTTGCAATTTCTAGTGATTTTGGGCCGGGTACAACAACTAAATTGGGCTTCGGAAATCAACTAAGAGTTGCTAAGAGGGGAGGGAAGCTATCCAATGTGCGACCGACACTCTCAATCCCCGAAAATTACCTTACAATATACCCGTCAACGTTTGTAAGTGAAAACAAATCAATAACAGTGGCTTATAGGTACTATTCCGAGAGTCAAAAGGAACCCTGGATTATTGATGGTGTAAAGAAATATAGAGTCCCAGTTCCTTTAGGGGCTAGTGTTTGGGGGGCGACCAAAGGAAGGCTTTTTGTTTCACTAAGTAGAGAGTGGACTATCAAAGAGAAAGTTTTCCGCGCGGGCGATCTTTTGGGGATCTCAATTAAGACTATCTTGGAGGGAACTCCTCTTTCTCTTGCTGATATTGATCTTGTTTTTAGAAACTCTGAGGAGGAGTTTCTCGCAGATCAGGTCTTAGTCACCAAAGATTTCGTGGTCGCCAGTACAATAAAAGATGTTACCGGACGAATTGCTATTTTTAATATTAGTCCTAAAGGTAGCCGTCGGAAGAACTTGAAACTGTCTCCAGATCAGAGTTTTAAGCTCGTTGATTCACATTACAGAACGAATAGTGTCATCGTAAAGTCAGAAAGTTTTTTAGAACCTCCTCAACTCCTTAAGCTAAATCTCTCTGGTCAAAAAATGTTGAAGCTTTCCGAAGCCAGCTCAGGTTTCGATTCGAGAGGTTTGATAACTATTCAGAAATGGGCAACGAGTAAGGATGGCACGAAAGTTCCTTATTTCGTTACTGGCAAAAAATCAGTTATCAGATCTGGTAATGCTCCCACAATTCTTAAGGGCTATGGCAGCTATGGTATTAATCAATTGCCTTATTATGATCCCGTTTACGGAAGGCAGTGGTTAGAAGAGGGGGGTCTTTTTGCCATTGCGAATGTTCGTGGCGGGGGAGAGCTGGGTATAAATTGGTATACGGCAGCCGTTAAGAAAAATAAGTACAAATCAATAGAAGACTTTGTCGCTGTAAGCCGCAGCCTTGTGACAAATAAGTTTACTATTCCAAGGAAACTGGGTTCCTACGGTGGTAGTATGGGCGGACTGCTTGTTGCAGCGTCTATGAATCTAGACCCGAGCCTCTATGAAGCGGTCGCCGTTGCGGTTGGTGTTCTTGACCTCGGACGAGGTACCACCCTCATCAAGGGAGACTGGGTTGGTGAGACTGGGGATCCGTCTGACCCGGACGAGTTAGGATATGTCCTCAAAGTCGCTCCCCTAACTAACATCAGGAGCGGTGTTCCCTACCCTAGCTTCTTTGCTTATTCAGTCGCGAATGATAGTCGCGTCCATCCAGCGAACTCTAGGAAAATGGTTGCAAAATTAGAGAGTCTAACTGACTCCAAGACCTTTTATTTGGAGGCCTCAGAGGGCGGGCATTCTGGTGCTAGCACCAAGGCTCAGAGTCGTCACTGGAAATCCGTTATGATGGAATTCTTTAAGAGAGAGTTAGGTCTCTCAAAATGATGAAATCCCGGGCAAGACCACTATCGGTTAAAATTCATCGTCCAGTTTTACTCCTGTGTTTCACGTGTTTATTTATCCTTGGGCTTACCCCCTTTGTTACACGCAAAGGTATCCAGCTGGAGAAGTCTAATTTTCGAAACGTATTTGAGCCCTGGAACTTCCAGGCAAATTAGGAGGACAGTTTTATGTCTTGGTTAAAAAATTCCATTCTGGCGGCTTTATTTTTTAGCTCAATTGGGTGCAGCTCAGTACCTGTGGACGATTACATATGGCTTGAAGACAGCACCTCTGTTGCTACTAAGGCCTGGGTAAAAGCTCGGACCGCTAAAATGAAGCAAGACTTTTTCGACAAGTCTAAGTTTAAAAACGATGTAGATCTTCTAGTTAAAACCTCAAAAGATGTAAGTCCGCTCCCCAGTATTGAGATCCATGGAGATTATATCTATGCTCTGATTACATCCCCAAGTCTCGACGTTAATCGCTGGATTAGGCATCCTCTTTCGAAAAAGTACAAAAAATTTCCGGATTGGGAAGTTGTTTTAGATTTTGCTAAATTTTCTAAACTGAAGAAGGTGAGTCGATTTTTCAAGTCGGCCCAATGCCTAAAGCCCGAAGAACGTTTCTGTCTCCTCAGGATTGCGGACGGTACCGGAGATTTAGTAACTACTTACGAGTTTGATACTAAGCTAAAAAAAATCCTACCCAACAGTTTTGCAATCCCTACCGGACGTACGGCAGTTGCATGGCTTGATAAAAATCATGTGGCAGTCGCCGCAGCTTTTGATAAAAAATCTGAGACCCACGCAGGCTTGGGAAATCAGGTGCGGGTTTTGAAGCGTGGGGTTCCTTCTAAAGAGGATGATATTGTTTTGACCGTTGACCACGACTACATTGGAATGTGGTTTGGTCACTTTTTTACATCCGGCTCTCCTGTGGTTCTTGCCTACCGCTCCAAATCTCAATTAGATAGCGATGCGTGGATCCTTAATAGCAAGGGTGCGACGAAGGTTCCGTTGCCCAGAGGAACTGAATTCTATGGGTTGTACCGAGGCTTCCTTGTTGCAAGGCTTCGAAGTGGGTTCCAATTCCGGGGCCAAACGTTCCGTTCGGGGGACCTCGTTGGAATTCGATACGATGGTCTGGCTGGCCCTGGTCAGTTGTCGAAAGGTGATATTCAGCTGGTATTTCGACCGAAAGCCAATGAGTTCCTCGAGGGAAGCGTAGAGGTTACCAAGGACTTCATTTTTATAGAGTTACTAAAAAACGTACGTGGCCAGTTAGGCGCAGTAGAGTATCGAAATGGTCAGTTCACGTTAGCTAAAAGTGTCCGACTCTCGGGGGTCAATACCAGCCTGGTCGGCGTTCATTTTGAAAAGAATCTAGCTTTTGTTCAGCAGGAAGACTTTTTGCTCCCTTCAAAGTTGTCTCAGTTTAATCCTGTAGGGAAGAAGCTCACACTCTTAAAATCAAGTGGCTCGTCTTTTGATTCTTCAGGGATGGTGACCTTGCAGCGCTGGGCAAAGAGTATTGACGGTACCCGAGTACCGTATTTCCTAGTTGGCAAGAAAGACCGGCTTGCGTCCGGCTCTAATTTCATTTTCCTAGGCGGCTACGGGGGTTATGGTTTTAGTATGCTTCCTACTTATGACCCCATCATTGGTAAGCTATGGCTTGAACGCGGGGGGGTTTATGTCGTTGCAAACATCAGAGGTGGGGGAGAACTTGGACCCGAGTGGCATAAAAGCGCTGTCCTTACTAAAAAACAAAGATCCATTGATGATTTTTTAGCGGTAGCCCGTGATCTGACCCGGACCGGTGTAACCACCAGCTCGAAGATAGGTGCTTATAGCGGGAGCCTAGGCAGTCTGGTTGTTGGCGGGGCAATGGTGCAAGGTCCCAGCGATTTTGGTGCGATTGTTGCGAGTACTCCCGTTTTTGACTTAGTTCGGGGTGACAAGCTCATTTCAGGAAATTGGAAAGGAGAAGTTGGAGACCCAAAGATACCGGAGCAGCTATCAGCAATCCATGATTACAGCCCCTATCATAACTTGCACAGAAAAGTTTCGTATCCGAGTTTTTTATCCTATGTCTTCGCAGACGATCAAAGAGTCCATCCGGCTCATGCTAGAAAAATGGTGCAAAAAATGCGGGATTTCGGCAACGATAATATCTACTATCTTGAATTAGGTAATGGAGGACATTTTGGCGCGCCTAAGTACCAAGATAGAGCGTTTCGTAAAACCGCGATGATTCACTTCTTTCAGAGAGAGTTAGGGATGTTGAAAAGTGGCCGGTAAATCAGAAAAAAGTTTAATGCAAAAGCTATAGCGACCATTGGTATACTTGAGTTTAGTAACCTTTTTCATTGTCGGTCTATCTACCTATTGGATCGTACAGTCAGTGGTTACAGCTGCGGTTGGGCGCCAGGCTGAAACTACAATTGATATTTTCACCAAATCTATCCGAAGCGATATTCTAGTTGGTTTGGACCACCTTGTGTTTACCAAGTGCCGTGTGCTCGAAAAAATTCATTTATTGGAAAGTTTAGATTCACTGGTTTGGGGCTCTCACAAGTACGACAAGCCGTCGTGTTGCTCGGGGGAGAGCTCACTGCTCCTTCCAGTACCGAAGGTGGTTTATTTGAGCTTAAATTCCCTTTAGAGAATGGCTAGGCTTGCGGCACCCGAAATTAAAAATATAAGAATTGCGGTTTGACATTCAGTCAATATTGATACGAGCTCCCGCTTTTCAATTTTTCGAACTCTTCAAGAGGAGCACTTTCTTAAAGGGTGCCTCGTATTCAATACCCGGGACAGACTTGCCTCTGGCCTCCAACCCTATTTGCCCGAAGGTCCATCTGATTGTAGACTTCTGAGTTTCTAGAGACACCCGATTCTTTACCTTCAGGGACTTCACAGATAGCATCTACTCCATTAATTTTCATTTTTTTAAGGGCCAGGCCAGAACCGTCACTTTTCACATACTGTTTATACATTTGAAAAGAAGATAAATTCGCTGGACCTCCAGGCATCGTAAAATCTACTTCTATTACATTCCCATCAACGCCCTCGATTGATGCCTGAAAACCAAGTCGATAAGTATTACCACGGGTCGGTGTGAGTCTGAAATTTCCCTGGCAGCTGTAAACATCATCCGATCCATCACCATTGAAAGCGACATCTTTAGTCTCGGTTCGAGTAAGTTCGCCATTTACAAAGAATCGGTAGGTTCTAGAGACACCTGCGTTGTAGAATGCCTCCCGATACATTTTTATGGCACAGTCGAAATCTCCATATGGGCGAACGATATCGCTAAATTTAGTCAGGTGAAAATTTTCACCATTTTCAGCCCTAGCCCAGTCACCGACACTTGACGTTTGGATTCCATCGAGAACGCTCAGGCGGCTGAGTTCGCTATCCGTAGCCGATTCGAAACTTTGTCCGCAATTTTGAAATGTTAAAAGACAGAGAGTCGCAGTCGCGGCTCCTAAAAAAGATTTCAATACTCGTGACTTATTCATAATTTTGACTCCCCAAAAAGTTCGGTATGAAGCTTAAAAGATGCACGATTCGGTCCAGAAGTTATTCTGTTGAATTCATTGAGCTAATTCAGCTAGGTCCTCAAAAAGTCAGTGTGACACTTGGTAGATCTGTACAGCAGCCGTCGAATCATTCGACACTCTGAAGACCGATTCTCAAAATGATCTTTGAGTTGCGGCGCCTATCGGTGAGAGTTGCACGTCCGAAATTATCATTATTAGATTGAGGCTCAAGTCTTGCTCTCAAGCCGATGAGTTTATCAACTTTCCTGAAGAATCATCAGGCGTGGGACTCAAGACCGTGCTTGGTCTTCCTACCCTCAAAATGATGGTTCTCGGGTTGCTCTACGTGAGGGGGGTCCTGCTGGCAAGAATCCGCCCCAACGGTCTTAATTTCAGACAGGCACTACAGTATTCATAGTACCTCGTAGATCTAATGAGGTCGGCTCGGTTTTAATCTGCAATTGATGATAGAATAGGGAGTTCAACGTCGTTTGAGGAGTGGAAGCCAAAAATGTCATTTTGTGAGTATAAGGTGTGGAAATTCGGATCTTGTAAAGGCATTCTCATTTTAATCGGACTCCTTAGCTTCTCGCAATCGCTTTTAGCCGGACCCTCTGGGATGGCGAAGGCCTGCAGAGCTATTCGAGAAGTCGTCTCTGCTCCAACATCGGGTGCGGGCGTTTCCCCAGAGGCTTGCGGTACCTACTTCGAAAGCCATAGCCTGAGGGTCGGGGCTCTATTCCAACACTTAGTGGGGGAGCCTAAGTTTCTTGAGGCCTTTCCTGAGTATCGCTCCCTTTTCCGCAAGCCGGCTCGTATGATTACGGCCCTCGCAGATCATGATTTGGGTAAGCGCTTGGATCAAGGCGCACTATTAAATTCCCAGTATGGAATTGCCTCCAACGGTCCCACTATCAAAGAAGATTTAGCACGGACGTTTGGCAAACCTTTCGAAGAGCTCTCCGAAGCCGAAAGGCAAGCCGGAAACCGAACCGTAAAAAGACTCAATGACGGAGATCATAGTTATTCCCGAAGAATTCTTAAGGAATACAAATTTTCGCCTCGCGAAATAGAACTTTTTCTAGAGCTTGAAGATCAGTTGGACCTCTTTGATCGCTTTGAAGACAGTCAAACCCAAGCTCTTGGTAAAAGTTTGGATTACGGTAGGAAGCTCACTCCTACCTCGGAGTTTATGCTTTCGGGGAAGAAGGGTACTGGAGGCGAGGTGACGGAATATTCTTCCAGAGAAAAGGCTAAAATCAAACGGTCTCGCGCCTACCGAGTCGCCCAATTTTTAGAGACAGAGGTACGTTCCGAATATCCTAAGATAGTGAAGCCATTCCAGTTCCAGACTTACAGCTACCGAAAATATGCCTTAGGTACATCTTTCCATGACCTAGTTGCAGATCAAGCGCTTGATGTTAAGGAATCGTTCAGTCGTCCTGGCGTTCTTCCAGGTGGAAAGAGTTCTAAGGGCCAAGGCGCTCGGAGTTTCTTGAAGAAACTGGGGCTCGTAGGGGCGGGACTGACCGTTGTCGATTTAGCGTCCTCTCCGGACCCTGTCATAGACTTCATTGACTCGGTATCCATGGGAGCTATAACGAAATTAAGTCCAGCCACGGTCGCTCACGGTTTGGTTACCGACGGTGACATATTTAAGTCCTTGAACCTCGCAGAAAAAATGGCGCTTTTGCGTGAGGAACACGAAGTCTACAAAACCTACATTCTTTCTTCTCCTTTTGTGGATTCCCTGACTTGCAGCACTGATGGGCTTCCTCTGGAGGCACAGATAATATTTCCTCAAAAATTTCCATTTCCGAAGACACCGGTCCATGTTCGCTTTCAATATAGAAATTCAGAGGTTTCGAAGATTCATCTAGACCTCACTGGTGACCTGGAAGGACACAAAGTATCATTTTTCCCCGGGGCAAAAGAAGTCCAGTTTCAGTCGCCTGTCCGAAATCCAATCCGTTGGATTCGTACTTCTTACCAGCAGCTGGACATGCCCACTAGCCGCAGTCAAAGGTTGAAACCTTCCTACGACTACGATTACGATCTTAAAAACCGTAGCATCGCTGACGTGGGTCGCAAGTCTTTAAATAACCTGCCGCAACTGGAACGCTGCTGTCAGCTATCGACCTGCCAAAAAAATTTGGAAGCCCAAAAGACCGACGTTTCAAAAGTCCCGGAGGTTACTCAGCCGCAAAAAGGAAGCCATGATTCGGCTCGCTGACTCGGCCCTTGTGCCAGTAATATAATAATTAAGAAGTAAAAGAAGGCCAGCTAGCTGGCCCCGAGGAGCCTCTCTGAACATCTGTGCTTTCAGCAAGGGGACATCCCCTAACGACCGGACATCATCTTTTAAAAAACGCAGCTCTCTTCCAAAGAGAAAAAACAACTGGTGTTCCGTAAATGAACCCAAAAACTCGAGATCTATAAAAATAGCTGGTAGTAATTAGGTTTACCAGAGCGTTCACTGTTGGGCGAAAATTTCTTACCGGCTCGCGCAACGATCTGGATCGTAGTCTCTCTCTAGCTCGGCATATTTGCCCCCATCAGTGAGGACTCCCCTGAGGATTTCGGGTTTGCAGGCTAGATTTGGAGAAACTCTCTGGAGGACTCTGCCTTGAGCAGACGCTCTGTACTGCTGCGCACTGGGGGTCGCTAGAGGAGAGACTGACAAGCCTCCATTGGCACAGCGGTCTCGATCGTAATCGCTTTCAAGTGCGGCATATTTTCCGGCATCTGTGAGAACCCCTTTTAAAACTTCGGGCTTACACGCTAGATTGGCTGAAACTCTGTGTAAGACTCTGCCGCCAAAAACACCATTATATTGCTGCCCATCAGAGGGCAGTTGGCCTCCTGGGCTTGAGCCAGAGATATCTCTGCGAATGTTGAAGTTGAATACCGTCTCTCCCTCGACATTCTTATAGTAAACATTGGCTTTTGAAGTGTCTCCGCCATCGTTGAAGACCACAAATATAGCTCCAAAGCCTGACCCTGCGCTCTTGGAGGCATTTCGA
Organism: Prasiola linearis; assembly: GCA_032356305.1. NCBI lineage: Eukaryota > Viridiplantae > Chlorophyta > Trebouxiophyceae > Prasiolales > Prasiolaceae > Prasiola > Prasiola linearis. The sequence continues at coordinate 39,774 of JAULKR010199653.1, read as the reverse complement.
TTACCATTACGGTGATAGCCGGTTGAACTAATATAGTCGTAGAGGTGACCACAATCTGAGGTATTGGCGTTGTTGCATGGCTCAAATCGACGTACCTCATAACCACCGGCCGAGGAATCTAAGTAAAGTCCAGTACCGTCTTGTATTTTTCGATTATTATAATCAGAACCTGGCGCGCACCTCACTCGGTTACCTTCTTTAAATTCAGATGAGATCGGACAAGAGGCCATTGCGGAGTGGGTGTGGGCCTGGACTCCAATGGCTCCATGCTGGCGAATAATATCAAAAAAGGAGTGCTTAGACTCGCTAGGTTTTCCTGCGGCATTCATTGAAGCTAGAGTAAAGTGGTAACCGGCAACTTTCCAGTTGTCCGTAGGGGCATCATTAAATTTTTTATCTAACTCTTGCTCTAAAAACTGCCGACTTAGTTGAGGGGTCTCAGTAATTCCATGGCCACTCGCTACTAGAGTCACATTGCCAAAAGTACATGTTTCGTTCAGTAAGATGATATCTTTGTCCGGCCGAATTTGATTTCCCCCTGTGCAGCCCGCCACCATTTTAGGATTTCCGCTACGGAATCGACGGAAGTACTCTATAAACACAGGTAAAACTTGTCCATTTAGAAAATCTTGGTCTTTGTCATCGATGTCGTGGTTTCCCAAAGCGCCGAAAACAGCGATTTTATTAACGTCGACAATCCCCAGAAGCTGATCTCGCCAGACTCTCATGATTGAGCGGCTTGGATCTTTTTGGCCTGGTTCTTCGTAAGAAAAATCTCCATTGATCATGATGGCGTCGACACCCTCGCCGACAATAAGATTCAACGTATCCTCAAAATCCTCACCTATCCCGGTATCACCAAGGAAGGCAACCTTGAATTCACGGGCTACGGCGCTGCTATTGACTTCAGTATCCCATAAAGGATTGGCGGGATCTCCTGAAAACTTCCCACAATTGTTGAAAAATAGAACGGATACAATGGTTCCAACACAAAAGATTATTATAACCCTTGCTCTAAGCATAGCGACCTCTTCGTTAAAAAGTTGGTCCTCTAAAACTGGAACATAAAGAACGGGGAATAATGAGCGAGAGAGTGAGGACTACCGAATAGTAACAGGGGTGAGCGGCACGGGATGCCTTATGTCTGAAAAACTCTCCAAAGGTCCACGTAGGGGCCAGGAGTCAGAAGAATCAGCGACGATGTCCCGTCGCTACGGGAAGTCCTCTTACCGAAAGCGCATGGGTTCAAAAAGGTTTCTCTGAGTCAGGGAAAAGATAAAAAAACGGTCTTCGGGAGCTCTGCAGTAGCGGAAAGCGTTAAACTTTCTCTCTAAAGTCTCAATGGAATCTAGTCGCGGCTACGATCTAAGATCTAAGATCTAAGATCCCTACGGAACAAGTTACGGGTAGCACCTCCTAGTTTTTGCAACGAGGTACGTTGATGATGAGACTGGTCTCCAGGCGCTTAGGTTTCTACATGGATGTTTTCTAATCTCACATTGCCGATAAAAGACCCGTTTAGTAGTGTAGGTAGGATAGAAAAGCGGAGGGGCTGCCAATGAAGCTAAAGCGTAGAAATTTTAATAGTTCTTTGTTCGGCGTGGTTTGGGGCCTGCCGTGGGTTCCAAGAATAGCCTTTGGGCAATTCAATAATTTTGCCTTTTGGGCACAAAAACCGGCTAAGGTCTACGCTGCGTTTTCTTGGGGAGCTAATGTTGCGGGGCAACTGGGCGATGGTACTACGGTGGAGCGTTCTTCTCCTGTACAGATTGGAGCATCAAGTGAGTGGAAATTTATCTCCTCAGGAAACAACACCTCTCACGGTATAAAGTTAGACGGTAGTCTCTGGGGATGGGGCGACGCCGCTAGCGGCAAGCTCGGCAATGGACTCCTTACCGACACATCAAGCCCCGTGCAGGTTGGGGCGAGTTCTGACTGGCTCTCAGTGGAATCTAACAGCCACAGTTTGGCTTGCAAGCAGGACAATACACTATGGGCCTGGGGTAATGGTTCACTGGGAAAGCTTGGCAACGGATCAACTTCCAACGTCCAATCCCCTGAGCAGATAGGGACCGAAGCCAATTGGATTTTGGCCTCGGCAGGCTTCACCCATTCAGCAGCTATCAAAGGCGACGGTAGTCTGTGGTCCTGGGGGGACAATTCGGGAGGCGGGCTTGGTCATGGTGACACCGTTGACCTGTCCTCGCCAGTACAGGTAGGGGGGGACTTGAACTGGCTCAGCGTCTCCTGTGGCGACGAAAGCACACTCGCCATCCGAACCGACGGTGGCTTGTGGGCGTGGGGACGAGGTGGTTCGGGACGCCTTGGTGATGGTACTAACTTAGCTAAGTCTTCACCTATTCAGGTTGGCCTGCTCACAAATTGGAAGAAAGTCTGCGCTGCGGCCTCCCATGCCGTTGCAATCAAGACAGATGGATCACTGTGGTCTTGGGGCGCGGGGGGAGGGGGCAGGACGGGTCATGGAAATGTGTCTAATATCTCTTCACCAGTCCAGGTCGGCTCCGACACCAATTGGGTAGATGCTCGAAGTTTGACCGCCCACACAATTGCACTCAAAAATGACGGGACTCTCTGGTCTTGGGGAAACGCCGGTTCTGGACAACTTGGCGATGGTTCAGTGTCTTCCAAATCTTCACCAGTTCAAATCGGAGTGGGCGTAAAGTGGAAAGGTATAGACGCAGGGTCCTTATATTCATCGGCGCTTCGTGACAGTTAGAGCTATTGATCTCATCTTAGGCAATCGAACTCCCATTTTCGATACGGGCAAACTTTGTTATTACCGGGTGAAAGCGTCGGAGTTGTTGCCAAGCGACTCTGTCGGTACCGGCGCGTTAGTTTGATTTTTTAAATATCACGCGGCGTCCTTCAGGTTTTTTGCAATCACTCCATTCTTTTGACGACGCTTTCTATTTTTGTGAGCGGTCGACATTGAAAAAGTCTGCATAAGAAGCTCCATCCCATCAGCCTCCAAGAGTCTTTCTGTTCGATAGATATTCTGTGGACAGACACCCGTGATCCTTGCTGCCTCAGCGACACTATGTGTGCATAACATATTAATTTGAAAAAGAAGACGGTCAGTTGGGACTATAAAAAAGGAGCCCTCGAAAAGTGGAATAGAGAGAAGACCTGACTCGATCTACCATGCTCATTGGGCCGAACCTCTTAATTTAAATCATGGAAATGCACTTTGGGTAGTGATCAGTTCTGACGTGGGCGGGCTAACGGCACCATCTTCGATAGCATTCTGAGCAGAATCTACCTGTTTTTAAATTTGAGCAAAAAATATAAATTGGTTTCGAGCTAATCCAGTGCTGACTTTTACCGAGTGACTTACAACTTTCACTTACAAAACCTATGGTGTCAGCTCCCACAGCTGAAGGTCGCGCCATTCCGCTGGGAGTTTCTGGCCGTCTTTACCCCAGTACTCGTTCGATGAAAATACGTCTTCAGTCCTTGAAGCTTACCGATATAGCCCCGAGCCCCGTCGCCTCTCCTCCGGCTGGGCAGGGCCGGTGCTGTATTTCACGTTTAATCCATGTGCGGGGGGGGCGGTCAAAGCGTGCGGGTGTCGAATGAGTCCAATTTAAATTTCTAAGAATTTGGCAGAGGCACTACATGCACTCAACGTAGACATCGTACATAACGAAAGCAAAGAAGTCTGTGGGCAGTTCATCGTTTGAACGAGACTGGCAGTGGTCTACCAGTACATGTTCTCGAACAATTTTAAAGTTTTCAGATTTACATGCTGTCGCGGCTAAAACTAAAGCCTCTTCTCTCGCTAAAGTCTGGCTGGCTTTTTCACAACGATAGCCGTACACAGAAACCCTATCAATTCCAGTGACCCGTCTTGGCTCGGCCCACAAGAGGCTCGGTATTGATACCAATACCAAAATGAAAATTTTCACAAGGACTCCTTTTCTAAGTTCACTTCAAGAAACCACCTCCCGGCAAGAGGCGCAACTAAATAGTGTCAGTTGACCGTTGCGCGCTCGTAAACTACTTAGTTCTCATCTTCGGCAGAAGAGCGTCGATTCCCACGGAAATGCAAAAAGTATCAAAGATCGAGGCAATGAGGCCTAGCTAGCCGATGTGTTTGACTTCTGACTTGGGATAATCGTCCATGACTTCTCAGCTTTTGAATTCGTTAGCTTTCAGATTCTAATAAAATTTTTGCTTAAATTCGATTTTTTGAGTTCAGCAGCGGAATGTCACCTGGATTATCGCCAGTTGCTATTTTGAATGACAATTCTGTAGCCATCGGGATCACAATACGTTTTACCCTTTTGATCCCAACAGGGATTGTGGGATGTCACAGAACCGACTCAAGCAGCCTCAATTTTATCTACCATAGCTTGCCAAGTATCTTCTTCAGCGAAGTAGAAAACGATCAGGTCTTCAGGAGTGGGAGTTGGCTTGACTAAATTTTGCCAATGACTTGTAAACTCAAAATGGTAAGGATGACCTTTGTGCCCCAACATAATTCTATCGAAGCCTTCGTGGTCCTCGAACCCACCGATGTATTTAAGCCCTAAAGCGTTGCAGTAAAACCGTCTTGACTGTTCTAGACTTGAAGATGGCCTTGCGATGCGATTTTTCTATCTTAAAGTATGACTAATCTTGTCTAATAATTTTAAAAATGTCACGACTCTGTATTATGAGCCCTTTGTAGGAAATTGAGGAGCTTGAAATCCAGGACATTTCCATAAAAGTATGATGCCATACACTCTTTTGTCTCAACTGCGGAGTGTGAGACTATTTTTCGATTCCAATACGTCATTATCTTCCCAATAGTTATCATTAACAGACTCAATTCCGGAAATGTAGGTCAAACCATCTCCCAAGACATCTAAGCCTTTAATAAGATCTCGCCTCAATGGACCTCTCAAAATACTCGGAGCATTGGCGACAGCCTTTATGGTTCTTAAATACTTCGCCCCTCCAATTCGTTAAAAAGTTGGTCCTCTAAAACTGGAACATAGAGAACGGGGAATAATGAGCGAGAGAGTGAGGACTACCGAATAGGAACAGGGGGAGCGGCACGGGATGCCTTACGTCTAAAAAACTCTCCAAGAGTCCACGTAGGGGGCCGAAGTCTAGAGTGGAACGCGTTTTTAAGCTTGGAAGATTGAGAGCCAAGCATCGTTATAGGATCCCAGTGAAAGTGGTAAGTCGCGCAGGCCTTTTCTAGGGTCACGAAGTCGTGCAGAAGTAGCTTGGGCTCATATAAAAACTTTTTATCAGGCAAATTACTGACTCTCACCGACACTACCGGTACGAGCCCTGATATCTTCCATAGATAAGTGATTCATCTTCTAGAACAAATCTAAAGAAGAAAATATAGTCGGGAGCTTCTCCAGACAGAGTCACTCTGCCGCTCACGACCCGTAGAGCTTCCGAACTCTCAAAATGAGCGTCATCATCAGCATCTATGTAGACTTGCGCTGAAGCCACATGCATTTCGTCCTCGCGAGTATCGGCTTCGGTGCTTTCGGAGTTTACGAAGTTATAATCACCTAAAGCCATTTCATCGGAGCCAGGAGAAACTAGGGTCGCCGAAACCCACATTCTTCCCATCTGTGGTTTGGGACGAGGTTCATAGTCTAATGAACCGAACATCAGCGGCACAACGGTTATAAAGTAACCGTCGGTGACTTCAAAAATTTTTGCTGTCGTCGGCGAATCCGGACCAGATTCTAGAGTCGTAAGCTGACCGGACGTCATAGTGCCACCGACCTCTTGGTGCCAATACCAATTCTCAGTATTGGCGGCCTCCTGCCCTTGCATACTGTTCCCTTCACAACCGCAAAGGAACAGGAGGGTCATAAGTGCGTATAGTTTCATCAAAGACTCCTTTTAAAGTTTCCGGGTCAAGTTCTACACCGATTGAACTGTTCAAAATCCGGACCAAAAAATACAAAAAATTCGGTTCCCAGATCGAAGAGGACGTAATTCATAGCTTAGCCCCTCAATAGTTGGAAGATCCTGGACTGGATTCTAAGAATGGAGAAAGCATCCGTGGCTTGAAACACTCATTTGAAGCCCGAGAACCGGTTGAGGGTTTCTCCGAAGGTGGTCCAAAAGTTGCAAAACTGGCATGTGCCAGGAGGTGAGAATGATCTTTAGCCGTAAATCACCAATACAAAAAATTAATGAGGCTGCTGATCGCCAAGACCTAGACAAGGTTGCAAAGATTCTAGAAGAGGTCGTAAGTAAAAATGGGTACGATTCTGAGCCCGTTCGAGAGCTGGATCTTCTGATGTCGATGAAAAAGCTTCCGTTTCTAAATTTTCTAATTAAATTTCTCGAATCAAACCAGCACTTTTTTGGCGTACATTTTCGGATCGCTGAAATTTATGCTGAAATGAGTCACTTCGACAACGCTACCATGGAGGCTAGAAACCTACTTAGACGTCTCCATAAAACTAACCAGTTAGTTGACCCAGCTCACAGGAAAATCGCCACTTATTGTCACCATGTCATGACCGCAGCCTATACGGAATCAGGTGCGAGATCATATTCGAAAAAGCTTTTGCAAGAGGGCTTGAAATATAGTCCGCCAGATGACCAGTCGCAAAGAGTTCTTGAAGCTGAGTTTGCGACACTAGATCGAGAGCTCTTGAGCGACGAAAAGAACGAGTTAGATGGAAAGTGGCAGGAATTTTTCAAAACAGGGAAGTTCGCTAAAGAACTCCATGAGCACTGTGAAAAGTTGGAAATGCCCATGCTGGCTAAACGTGTAGAGCTCATCGAGGAAAACTTTCGCCTCAAGCCTGATTACAGTTTCGTATTTGTGGAGGAATTTTTGATGGAGGTCTACCGCTTCCAGGATGCCGGAGTCGATACCTCCTACACCTTCGTCCTTCGGTAGTCGTTAAGAATTGAATCAAACCACCAGTGGTTTAGATAAATTCATTTTCTTTGGATTAGCCATCCCAATCGAGAGAACTATCTAAGTGGTTAAGGTTGAAGTATTTACATTCCGATTGAAAGTTTTTAGTAGTGAGAGCTCACCGGAATAAACGTTTCAGGGCGCTGAAAATTTACTATAAGTTGATAAAAAAAGTAGGGAGAAAATATGAAGAAGTCAGTATCGCTAGCAATTATGGTAGCTTTGTTGTGTGGTTGTGGTCGTATAAGCGAAGTGGAATACTTTCCAGGAGAAACGGCTGAAGTCACCGATTCTGATGATAGCACTTCTGACGACAAGGACTCCGAAGTTTCGGAAACTTTGACCGATAGAGAGCCTGGCAAAGAAGAAGAGACTTTCTTTGGTGATCGTACACCGGAGGAATTTTATTCCCTATTTACAACTGAAGTTACCGGACCATGTGGTGAAGGACCTTACTTCGATTTTATATCATCGACAGGTCGGCAGTCCGTGGTTGGATATCACGAAGGTGAATTCACGGCGGCTTCGATTAGGATAGATATTTATTTGCTGACATCTAGCACCTACTATTTTTCTTACACACAAGAAGTTCGAATTTACGGAGAATCTGGAGAACGGGGTGCCTACTACCATGTCGATCGGGATCACCCCTGGACGCAGTCCCACACGAGGGAGGGCTCGTGGCGAATCGAGGGAAATAATTTGATTCTCCAGGATCTTGGAGTGGTCCGTTCCGCAACTACATTAGGTGATAGTCCGGCCGTGAGTATAAGCTTTTCCAACGAAGGAACTGAACATCCTAAGCTTCCCAGCACTTCAGTTAAATTCCTAAGGAGTGTATCGAATCGAGGGTTGGAAATTACACAAGATGAGTGTCTTAATCACGGTAACTAGTTTATTCGGTCTGAGGACTCAAATTTAGCTTTAAAATAAGTTTGAACTTCGTTTAAACAAACAGATAAAGGAGTGATTACTCGTCTATAGTAAATAATGGTACAGCAGAAGATAAGGAATTTACCTGTTTTTCTGGGACAGATCTCAGATCGGCAAGGGACTGAAAGGCCCAAGATTTTCTTTTAAAACGCTTATCAATTGTGGGATTGATGCCATAGGTTTTGTAGGTGGAAATTGTAAGTCGCTCTGTCAAAGTTAGCGCGAACCCACTTAACATGTTTTTACTCAAATTTAAAAAGAGGTAAATTCCAATTAGAGAAGGTCCTAGACCTCCTTGGAAATCCGCCGAAGGGAGACACCGAAGTCGGAGAGACGCAGCTTGCAGAAGATCTTTTGAAAGGCCTGGAGCCTAATGAAAAGCGGGCCTACCAGGGAGAAGCCGATAAGATCAAGGGCTACTTGGCAAACCCTACGCCTTCCAAGCACTTGAAGCGGATTCTGCTAACCCTATAAACACCGACTTTTATTGAAAATCGCAATCCAATTTTGAAGGCACCCTTGGGAAAGGGAGCCTATTTTTTATTGAAATTGTTATTCGAAATAGGGTGTCTAGTCGAGAGGGCGTTCTCTATTTACTTCTCGTCGTTGGCGCAGTTTGTAGCCACGAACCCAGGCCTTCGCGGTCTGTACATAGCGACTCTCCTCACTATCCCAAGCATCAACAGCTGTGGACTCCGATTTGATGAAGGTACAAAAATCGAATCCTTGCTCATAACAGTTTCTCATCGCTTGAGTAAAAGCTCCATACTGAATCCCAATTTTTTTCAGAGTGCTGATCCTGGTTGAAAATTTCCAGGTGTCTTTACCTTCAACGGCCTTACTGTCTCGTACGATCAGACGATCGTAGAAATAGTTATCAATACCTTGAACCTGAGCAGAAGCTTTAACACTCCGGCGCCAAAATCCGGACTGGTCTTCGACTTCATAGCTAGTATCTTCGAAAACATTCACAGACTTTACCACGCATTTGTCGTTTTCCAACCGACAGAAAGCGATAGCTTTATCGACAGCAGACATTAAAACACCGTCCTTTTGCAAAGATTCCATTGATTTTGCCCCGGCTGTGGACTAACCGCTGGTCGCCTCGTAGACATCGACTTGTGCCAACGCTGCTGTTGAGAAACAAAAAACAAAAGTTAATAATACGAATTTCATGGGATTCTCTCCTCTTAATTTTAAGAATTATACTGTTCAAATTGAACCTCAGGGGTACGCCCCTATGAATCTACGGTCAAAGGATCCAAGAAGTGTTGAGAATATCTGGAAGTATTTTCAAAGCGAAGTAAGCTTTACTCGGCCGCCACTGAGGGACGGAAAGAGCCGAACAACGTCTTCCTTAGCGTAAGCGAAGGATCTCCTTTAAAGTCTCTAGAGGACCAGAAGTACTAGCGGGGTCTTTTAAATCGGAGGATAGATGTGCCCCAACTTATCGTAATTTTTTTATCACAAGTCTGTCTTTATGGGTGGGCCCCCAAAGATCTTTGGCTGACGGAGTAGAAAGCTGTAAGATCAAAGCTGAAGTTGTTTCCGTTGATAGGACAACTGTACCGGAGAAGGTCACTATAAGAGTATTCGAAGCTACAGAATGCAGCCAGCTTCTGGGCCTCACAACTACCGAAATAAAAAATGGTGATGGACTTTTCAAAGGTCTTATAACGAAACTCTACCGAGAAATACATACAGGGCGAGATGGGCCTAGGATTTCGTGGAACTATCTTGGGAAAAATTTTTTGAGCCTAAAATATAGACTCTTGGCCGAAGATCACGAAAAGGAACTTGTTCAGCAATATATCACACAGTTCAAAAAAAAATGTAAAAGTTCCGAGACCGAGACCGAGACCGAGAGCAAAAATTCTAAAAGAAGTTGATCAGAGCAATTGAGCCGACTTTTACCAATTCCTCCAAGTCGAAACCATTATCTTTCAAAAAATGAACCCGTCAAAATTAAAAATGTTCAAATCTTGAGGTGCAGAAATGCACATCCTCGAATAATGACGTTCTACATTGGGGCAAACATATCAAAGATCTGTCGACTCGAGGAATCTATATCCTCGTTCAAGACTTGGATGGTAATGGAAAGGAAAATCACTGGGGGAATGGAAGTCGCGTCTGTCGAAAATTGTCCATGCTCTATTATCAGTGTACCAAAATGTCGGTAATACAGCAGGAGTAGCCCACCTTAGCTTAGCGAAAGGTTCAGAGCTTTGTTTCAGAAAATGATGCCTAACAGGACCTGGAACCTCTTGGTGCAAGATCTTTAGCTACTTCGACTTCAGAGTGACAAACGGACTAACAGAAGCAATCAACGGAAACGCAAAAGCGCTACAGAGGCGCGCGCGAGGATATAAGCAGTTCAAAAACTACCGGTTGGCTTTGCTAAATGCTTGTTCTTTTTAGGGTACGCGGTGCGTGCAACAGTTGAGTAGAAGAGCCCAGAAGAGCCTCTTTTTAGAGAAATTGGTCGGGGAGACAGGATTCGAACCTGCGACCCTCTGCTCCCAAAGCAGATGCGCTACCAGGCTGCGCCACTCCCCGACATTTTGGTGAGATTTGCTTACTGTTCTGAGTGAACATCAAACATTTCCTGGACTCATGGTTATGTGAAATCTCCCTCCTCATGTCAACGGGATATCCGTTTGTGCCCTCGGAAGGGGCTGTCTTTCGGCGTGTTTAACGCGGGGCGCTTCGTCCGTGGGGTTTTCCGGTATTTGCGGAATCTATTTTTGATGAGGGGGTCGGGAGATCGGTTGGTCACGACCAGAGCTCAAGGTTTTCAAAATCTTTGATCTCTAGCGTGAGTTAGGTCCGAAAACCGGCAAGCCACAGAGGACCAATGGCGGGTCTGGGATTTGGATTCACAGACCAAGAAACGGAAGTCTTTTTGCGTGTTTAACGCGAGGCACCTGTGCCATATAATAACGTTAATGAAATTCTCTTCTTGGTTCTGCAGCTCTATCGGTTTTTTCTCGGTTCTTTTTGGATATTTTGGCTCTTTGAACGCATTGGGCCTGCCGTCGGCTTTTGCTGAGGGCCCGCAATCTCTTTTAGAAAAAGATGTATTTTTTGAGCCTGGTGGCGGCGTTCGAGGGCGTTACTTTTTACTGAAGGACGGCACCGCCGGAGCTACCGATGAATCTGGCAACCGCGGTGAGATCCGTCACCGATTTCAGGTGGATCTTTTGATGCATAAGGGAGAGTTTTTTCAGACCTTCGCGCGCCTGATTCATTTTGATCAGTGGGGCCGCCAAAGCGGTTCCGGAGACACCAGTGCCGGTCAGCGGGACTCTTTTACTGCCAACAACGGACTTTTTGTGAATCAGGCCTGGGGACTGTGGAAAATCACCGAGAGCATGGGGATGCGGTTCGGGCGCTCGCCTATCGTCCTGGGTAGCGGACGCACCTACGGGGCCAATGAGTGGTTCGACCTTCCTTATGCGTTTGATAACTTCCAGGTTTTTTGGGACTGGGAGTCGGTGAAGGTCTCTCTCATCGGTGCCAAGGCCCAGGAGCTTTCCCAGATTACCGGGCAGACCTTAAAGTTTGACCCCGAAGAGAATCACTTCATCCTGGATGTGGATGTAGACACCGGCGCCGACTGGGTCAAGATGTTGGATTTTCATTTGGTGCAGGTGAACAGAGATGCGGGCTCAGCCGACGGCGGCACTTCCGAACTTTCAGGACTCAACGTTCAGCGCTTCGGTGTGGATTTTGGATTTCAGACCCGCAATTTTACCGGTGAAGTTTATTTTGGTTTTGTTAGTGGCGATGAAAAGCAAAATGGGGTCGAGGGCACGGTGAACCAATCGGTGACCGACATCAAGCTGAACTACAATGTTGTCAGTTGGTCCAATATGAATATTTATGGGATCTTTCATGCGGACTCTGGTGACGACGATATCAACGACGACAACCTCAATAACAATGATAACAGACACTTTGATGGTTTTTACTATGACGTCTACGGACGAAGCGGGCGGATGGAGTTTATCCGCTGGGGCAACCTCCAGGCGGCCGGACTGGGTTTTGATATTGAGACCACATCGACCATGACCTTAGGAGCTGAGCTCTGGAAGTTTCAAAAAGCGAAAGCCCAAGACTCCATGGAGTTCGGTCAAGCCGGTCGCCTCTTCCGAGAGGCTGTAGATAACGGAACTCTAGTTTTCGGTAACGATAAACAGATCGGAACCGAACTCGACATCTTTTTTAATTTTCAATTCCCGAGCCAAGTTAAAATCGGAGTCACTTACGGCGCCTTTATGCCCGGCGGAACTTTTAAAAGTTCGAACAACCCTAGTGGGGTTGCCGCGTCGTCCACCATTCACCAGCTGATCTCTGAGATCTCGCTTTTCTTTTGAAAGACGTGGGGTAGAGCATGGTTCAGCAGTGGCTCGATAAGGTTCCTCGTTGGCTACTGGCGATCATCGTTGTGGTGGGCGTCCTTTTGTTTATGATCGCCAACGAGCCGCCGACCTCCATTTGTCAGGTGCAGATGGAAAACGTGAGCAAAGCTTTAAAAAAACACTTTAACTCACCAAAAGAAGACGGCTGGGCCGATGACGCTTCAATCTCTGCGAAGTATAAGCTGTGTCTACGCGCCAACTCTCTTGGGGGTTGCTACCGCTTACTTACACGCCTCAACTACTACGAAAAGATGTCCCGCAGTATACCGTCTCAGTGTAAAGGTCATGATGCCGTAAAGCCCATGGGTCCCTGGATGTTTAAATCTTTAAACCTTATCGCACGTTTAGCTTGGGGTGAAAAACCGCCAGAAGAAGATAGTGACGTGGTGGGGTGGCTCGACGAGGGCACCGTGGCCTTGTTTTGTAGGTTATCCAGCGAGTATGTCAGGCTCTTCGGTCCAGGAGCGCTCAAGGGTGTCGAGAAGACGACGATGAAAGGTCTTCCGGGTATCGACAAGGTCTATCAAAAAGACCGCCGGGAGAAGACTCTGTTTGCTTACGATTGCCGTCAGTACCTAAGGTATTAGCAAAGCCGAGGGTACCCTTCAGGGCTTTACTAACTGACTCTTTGAGGCGTCTCAGGCAAAAAGTTAGCGGTGTCGAGAGGACGGTTCGTTTTCCAAAGACCAAGTTGCCTTCTGATGCGCCCCTCTAGGATTTTCAGACTGGAAAGAGCGTATTCACTGTGACTGTCAGCCTCAAAAACACCTGCTGGGGAGGCCACTCGGCAACGCGTGCTGTAGTGCCCCTTTTTCTTTTCTAAGATCAGTTCTACCGCGGAATCGCTGGGCGCGTCCCATAAAAGTCGGTCAACGGTGAGCCGGGCTTCGACTCTTACCCGTTCCTTCGGGTCAAAGCCCAGAAACGTCCATCTTCCGGTGTTGAGTTCTTTGTGCGGGTCGGTGCTCATTTGTCCTCCTTGCGTAGAAGTCGTGTAATCAGTTTCAAATCGAGGCAGCGTTGTCGGTAGTGCTCGAAACCTCTATGGGTATCCACGCTTTTACAGTTGTGGACACTACGTCGCCTGTTTCTATTTTGTTGAAATTCTAAATATTGTCAACGGGGCTGGGCTTTGTGAAAAGTTTCTTCGACGTGGATCGGACGGGAAATCCAGGCTAGAAGCGAGAAACGAATCGTGTTTAGATTTGTTCACATCTCAAAATTCTCATTTTGACTATGGCCTCCGCGGCGGATGGGAACCACGGGGCTTTGTTCGGAAGGGAGTCTGCGTTTTTATTCTGCGCTCCGCCGAATTTCGTAATGGGTTCCGCCCTCTTCTTTGAGGTTCTGATAAAGTTCCATGGCCTTTTGCGGGCTGGATACGGACTCGCCATTGATAGCCTCGATCACATCGCCTTCTCGGATACCAAGTTTCTCAAAGTTTGAGCCTGGCTTCAGGGCTACGATTTTGTGTCCGATAACGGCTCCGCCTTCGATGACGGGTACCATTTTCGCGGACTCGAGGACTTCTTTAAGATCCTCAGCGTCATTTGCGGAACCTGAGCTACAAAAAAATAGGGTGGATAAAAGAACGGTAATTTTTATGGGAGCCTCCTTGCTGGACTCCTATAGTATCAGTCCCGTCCGCGCCGAGTCTGCGGGGTCCAGGAGCTGAGGGAACTGACTTGTAGATTAATCCGGCCAGGTTGAACTCGGCCTGACTTTTGGGGAGCCAGTCTGGGTTGGAACCACGATGACTTAAAATCATGATTCGTGGTCTAGCTCGAAGGTTTACTCAGCGATCAAGCGCTCCTTCAAATAACCCGTATAGAGCTTCGAAAGTATGAAGGGCTCTCTCTTTACTCTCTTTACTCTCCTTAGGATCTTTTGAGGTGACCTGTCGGTGAGCGTAGCCTAGGCGGATTGTTAGAACAAACTCCACGATAGGTTCAGCCTGGTTGGGTTTTAAGTCAAAAATTCCACAAATTGTTTTTGAGGCCGCTTCCAACCATTTTTTTTCGTATTTATCTATAATTTCACCCAACGGGTTGGAAAAGCCGCGATACCGAAAGAAGAGCTTGATGGAGGTAGGGTGAAGGTCGGAGGCTTCAAATAAAAATTTGGTCCCCTCTTTGAGCCGTTTTTTCAGATCCGACTTGGTTTGCGGAAGATCGGTCATATCGATTCTAGAAAAATAGGCGCCCAGCTCATTAGCTGCAAAATCAATAAGGTCGCTTTTTTCTTTTCCTATGTATTCGTAGAGCCATGGCCTCGACACGCCCGATTTTCTTGAAACTTTCGAATATGTGACCGCAGCGAGACCGTCTCGCTCGACAATTTCTAAAACCGCTACGGAGACAGCAGAATGTTTCTCTTGTTTGGTATTCGCTGACACTTTTCACCCTTTGTTGTCGGGACTTCATTTAGGCCTTTCTCGATGATTCCACTAAAATGAGGCCAATAAAAGGAGAAATCTATGATTCCTATTACCATTTTGATTTTTGTATTCTGCTACCTACTTGAAAGCCAGGTCTCCGGTTGGAAGCTTCCAAAGGTCCCATCTTGGTTTACCAGAGTATCGATGATCAATACCGTCCAATTGGCGGTTGTTCTTACCGCCGGATATTCATGGGAGCGCTGGCTATCTTCGTTTTCTTTACTGAGTCTGTCCAATCAGATGAACCCTTGGATAGCTGGTTTCGTCGCCTATTTTATTGCAACCTTTGTGTTCTATTGGTGGCACCGCCTTCGTCATGAGAGTGACTTCTTTTGGAGGTATTTTCACCAAATCCATCACAGCCCTCAGAGGCTGGAAGTTATAACGTCGTTCTACAAACACCCTTTGGAGATGATCACAAACTCGGTCATAGGAAGTCTATTGATCTACTCATTTTTGGGATTAAGCTTAGAAGCCGGAGCCTTCTACACACTGTTTACGGCTTTAGGAGAATTTTTCTACCATACCAATGTGAGGACCCCTCGGTGGGTGGGCTATATTTTTCAACGCCCTGAAATGCACCGCATTCATCACCAGTACGGCTACCATAAGAACAACTACGGAGACTTTGTGATTTGGGATATGCTTTTTGGCACCTTTGAAAATCCTAAGACTTGGTCTGAAAAGTGTGGATTCGATACCTCGAAAGAGTTGCGGCTCAAAGATATGTTGCGCTTTCGCGATGTCCACAAAGTTCTTCTGCTGGCTTTTCTCCTAATCCCAGTAGTTAAAAGCCAGGAGTCTCTGGCCAGCGAGCAAGTGCAGACCTCCTGGGAGGAGGTCTGTACCACCACGAAGCAAAAGCTTGAGGAGGGCGACCTGATATTTTTAGACATACCCAACTTTCTATTTAGGGAGGTCGCTTCAAGCACTCAATCCTGGACCTCTCATGTGGGCATCGCTTTCAAAAATGAAAATGAGGATTGGGTTGTCTTCGAAAGCAAGATACCCGTCTCGACGCGTACACCGATCTGTGCGTATTTGAAGCGATCTTCAAAATATCATATCGAAGTCCGCCGTTACAAAGGTGACTTGAGAGGCGACGATGTGGCTAAAATGGAATCTACTGGAGCCTCTTTGATGGGAAAGCTCTATCATCTGGGATTCAATCTTGATTCCGAAAGGCTCTTTTGTTCAAAATTAGTTTTTAAGATTTACCAGTCTATTGGTATTTCTGTCGGTGAGGTTCAAACTTTTGAGCAGCTTTTGAAAGCAAATAGCTCGCACTCTGTTGCCTTCTGGAGAGTCTGGTTTTTCGGCTTCGTCCCCTGGGGTCGCAGAACTGTCACACCCGCCAGCCAACTTTCGGATTCAAATTTTTCAACTGTTTTGAGATTTAATGAATTCGAAGAATAATCGTGAGGCTTACTCGAAGCTTACCGATTAAGATCTCAAGCCTGAGGGGAGGAGAGACGATATTTTTGCCTCTTCCCAGCGCCCAGACGGGGGGCGGCGCCCGCAGATCTACCCGCTAAGAAGGTTAGTGATCACTTTTGAGGCCGGTAAAAACAGACAGACACATACATATTGGCCTAAATTTGGGCAAAAAAAATCCCGCTTTCGCAGGATCGGGACGCTCACCTTAATTTCATATGCGGGATGCCTATGAATATTCAGAGGTACAGCTGCCTGATGTCATTTTATTTATCTTCAAGCAGAAGTCTCCTCAGCTTGAGAAGACCTTGTGGAGATTACTCTGCAGGAGCTGCTGGTGCAGGCTCTGGAGTGGCAATTTTTTCACCGCTTACAGAAAATGGGGCGGGCGAAATTGGGTCTGGATGATAGAAGTTATCATGGGCAATGGTGCCGGTAGGTAACATAGCGATATTTCTAGCTTTTTTGATGGCTTTGCCCAGCTTCTTTTGCTGATTCAAGCTCAATTTGCTGATTCGAGCCGGAGTGATTTTACCACCTTCGGAGACAAATCTGCTGAGAGTTAACGGGTCCTTGTAGTCGAAAAAATGATCGCCACTGAACTCGGGTCGGTATTTGCTACGTTTGCCTTTTCTGAATAAAGCCATGATTCCTGCCTTTGCGCTTGTTGAAGAGGATTCTTATACGACAATTTCTTATTGCCAACAAGCCTCTTTTTAACTATATAAACCCATTCACTCATTTTGGAGGTCGAAATTGTCTCGATGTGAACTTTCTGGAAAATCTGTGGTGGTCAAGAACAAGGTCAGCCACTCCAATATCAAAACGAAGTCCAGAGCATGGCCAAATGTTCAAAAGAAACGGCTATTTAGCCCAACTCTCAATCAGTTCGTCTGTTTGAAAGTAGCGACTAGCACTCTTAAGTCTATGGAGCACTCTGGTGGATTTGATCAATATATCTTAAATCTATCTCAGGAAACCATGTCGAAGCGTGCTTTTGCGGTTCGCCAACGTATCAAGCGTAAGATTACGACGCCTGGTACAAAAAAAGCTGCTGCCGCTCCTGTTAAGGAAGCTGCTCCAGCGGCCGCCAAAAAGAAGGCGGCTCCTAAAGCAAAAGGCGAAGCGAAGGCAAAAGCCGATGCTCCTGCAAAAGCTGAAAGCAAAGGAACTGAGTCATGAAGAAATTAAAGATTAAAAAAGGTTCAACAGTTCAGGTCCTCGCCGGAGACGACAAGGGTAAATCAGGATCTGTTCTCGAAGTCGATCAGTTTGCCATGAAGGTCAAAGTTCAAGGCGTTCGTATCAACACGAAGCGGGATAAAAAAGAAAACACTCTTATCAAAGAAGAGGGTTATATCGACTATTCCAACCTGAAACTTATGGATGGATCAACGAAGAAGAAAAAGAAGAAGGCCACTAAGAAGAAGGCTTCTAAAAAGGCGACGAAGAAAGTTGCTAAAAAAGACAAACCTGAGGAAACCGCTCAGGCTTAAGCTTTTTAGCTCAAAATTCGAATGCCAAAGACGACGCGCCTTAAGCGTCGTTTTTTTTTGCCCTCGGGTGGGTTGGCCCGTTCCATTTTTACTGAGGCCCTTCGGCTAGCGCCTATTTATTGCCCACATCTTTTCATTTTGAGAGAGTCAAAGTCGCACGTCGTCCTGAGCGTACGCGAAGGATCTCCGCTTGCTCCTGCTGGGGTTACCTTCTTTCAGGGGCTCGAAAGCGGATCCTGATGAAAGATGGTCCCTCCCAGAGCAAGCCGAGATCCTTCGCGTGCGCTCAGGACGACGTGGATAAGCATGTCATCAGTATAAGGAAGACTAGAGGCAATTTCGTGGACGAAATTTTTAGACTGTGGGAGGCTAGCAGGCCTATGGCTAACTCTTCATCTCAATTAAAAGTTGCGATTCAACAAATGACCTCGACCAGCGTTAAAGCTGATAATCTTGCAAAGATTTTAGAGACTTTTGAGCAGACCGACGCGCGCTGTTTGTTTTTTCCGGAGAACAGTCTTTACTTTAACACTAATAAAGGCCCGATCCCTTTCGAAGTCGCATTTACTCCTGAGGACCCAGAGATCCAAAAAATTCAGGAGATCTGTGCAAAACTTGGGCGCGTGGCTCACCTTGGCGGAATCCCTTGGAGAGGCGGAGATTCAAAGAGCGGAAAAGTTAAGAATGCGGCTTTAGTGATCCGCGAAAATGGCGATCTTGAAAGTCCGTACCTTAAAACTCATCTTTTCGATTTGGAGCTTGAGACCTTACGGGTCATGGAATCGGATTCCTATACGGCAGGTAGCGCCCTGTTTCCTTTCACCGTCGACGGTTGGTGCTTCGCGACGGCCATTTGTTACGATTTGCGCTTTGCGGAGCTTTTTGTGGACTACCGTGCAAGGCATAATGTGGACGCCTTTCTAGTGCCGTCAGCCTTTACCGCCAAAACCGGGGCCGCCCATTGGGAGATTTTACTCAGGGCCAGAGCCATTGAAAGTCAGGCCTACGTGTTGGCTCCAGCTCAGGTCGGTGGGCATTGGTCTGTGGACAAAAGTTTAGAGCGAAAAACCTGGGGCCAATCCATGGCCGTAGACCCCTGGGGCCAGATATTGGCCCAGGACATAAATCATACAGTTTTTGGCAAATTCAAAAAAACTGACAAGGGACCGATAGAGATACTGTTAAAGCGGGATCGTCTGTCGGCTGTTCGAAGAGCCATGCCCATGGAGGATCATCGCGCATTTAAAATGACTTTGGAGTCGCGATGCCTTTTACCAAATTCTTAGCTGTTTTCGCCCTATTCTCACTGGCTGCCCCTGCTTGGGGCGACGATGTTGCCGATGATGTCGTTTCCGGATGGGAATTCCGAGGCGTCTTTAACGTGGACAAGAGCATTATCTCAGAAGATTTTATCGTAAAAACAAACTGGAGCGAGCCTGACTTTGCCTCTCCTGGAGAAAAGCGTGATATCGCCTCAGTGTTCAACATTGACGATAGCAAAAATGAGTATGGCGATATGACTTTCGAGCGTCTGGAAATCGTTGAGGAAATTCCGTACACCTATCCCTGGCTCAAGCGCTGGCAGGTTTACAAAAAAGTTTTCAAGTGGCAGGCCGATGCAAAAGGCAAGAGCAAAGCGAAGCGCTAGCAGCCGCGTAACCTCAGCCTTGTCCTCGCTTCACGCGAAGATGTTTTTCTTAGACATTTCTTTTTTTTCTCAAATAGTTTCGCGCTGGTGATTCTAGCGCCTCGTAACTCAGTATAGAAATTAAGACAACCACCAGCAAATAGACTAAGAAGAACGATTGTCTGTCTAGCTTGTAGTAAAACTGATGTCGCACGAGAGCGTAGATGGGGTGATGGAGTAAGTATATTCCGAAGCTGACCTCCCCTAAGTACACGAAGATTCTTAGACCGAACAAACGATCCCAAATAGACTTCCTGCAGGCCCCCAAAATTAGTAAAAGGAATACCGGAGCAAGGACCCCGTTGTGCATAATAAAACCATAGGGCAAAAACAACGGGCTCGAAAGTAACCAGTAAAGAAGTCCCAGAGCTACGGTTGTGACAAGTCCTGGGTATTTTAAAAAGCGGTCTAGTTGACCATGGACGAACAGATCACCGACAACAATTCCTATAATAAATGTCGGCCAGTGAAACAATGGAAAGTAAAATGCCCACTTGAAAAAATCGGGAGCGGCAAATTTTTGAGCATAGACTTGCAAACAGAAAATAAACGCTACATACGACAGTGCAGCATAAAATTTTTGCTTTGGATGCTGGACAAGTTTGAAAACCAAAGGAAACGAGAGATAAAAGAAGAGTTCTACAGAAATCGACCAAGCCGGGCTATTGATGACCCCTCCCAACGAAGGGAACCAGGCTTGTATCCCGAGCCAGTAAAGAGACAGATGGAAAAATGGAATCCCTTTGAAGCTACCGACGACCCATGAGGCGGTGAGAGCAAAAATCGCTGAGCAAAAGTAAACGGGATAGATCCGAGCGAACCGTCCTTGGTAGAATTCAAGCTTACCAAAGCTCGAGTACCGGCTCGCCCAAAGAGCCATTACAAAACCCGATAGGGCATAGAAAAAGCTTACGGCCTTATTGCCGTGGATGACGAAGGTCGAAAAGGCACCCGTGTTTAATAATTCTCTCGGTAAAAAATGAAAGAACACTACGGCGATTGCCGCGAAAAATCGCAAACTCGTAAGCGAGCGAATATGGAGTTGGGACGAGGTTGTCGGTTTTAGTTGCATAGTATTCCCGGTAAAGTGCTCTGGAAGCGAAGAATTATCAATATCTTTTGTAATATTGTCAGCGATATTTGGAGCCGGTTCAACTCAGCGGAATCGCTGAAGTTTCTTGTAAGCTACTGATTTAAAACGATTTTATAGCGTCCATCGAGGAGCGGCAACTCCCCATGTATACGGGGGGGGTGATTCCCATCGAAGCTGCCTCGTGAGAATAACTCACCGGGCAGGGCTGGGCCGATGCTCCAGGGAGATCAGGCACGGCAATACAGGTGAGAGATTTTTTGGGATTCATAAGTGTTGTTCTATCTGCTATCGTCCTTTGAATAATAATGATCTGTTTTGGGGGCGAACCTATGAGCCATATTGATTTTTATCAGTTCTTTGAACCCTTGTCGTTTACCTACACTTACATACTCGTAGACAAAATCTCTAAAGACGCCGTAGTAATAGACTCCGTCATGGCTACGGCCGAGCGGGATCTCTCCTGGATTAAAGAGCTGGAGCTCAACGTCGTTTACACTCTTGAAACTCACGTTCATGCGGATCATATCACCGGATCGGGAGAACTCCGCCGCCGCTGTGGCGCAAAATACGGAATCGGGGAGGCGTCTGCTGTGGATTGTGCGGATCTTCTGCTCACCGATGGGCAGGTTTTAAAATTTGGAGCTCACGAGATAAAGGTGATTGCAACTCCCGGTCATACCGATGCCTGTATTAGCTTTTACTGTGACGGCCGTGTGTTTACTGGAGATACGTTGTTGATTCGCGGATGCGGACGCACAGATTTTCAGGAGGGCTCGCCGCAAAAACTTTTCAACAGTGTCAGAACCAAGCTCTTTAGTCTGCCTGATGAGACCGAGGTGTATCCGGCTCACGATTATAAGGGGCGAACGCGCTCAACGATTGGCCTCGAAAAAAAGCACAACCCTCGGCTTCATCTGGGAATGGCGGAAGAGGCCTTTTGTAAGGTCATGGATAACCTCAACCTTCCTCATCCCAAACAAATGGATAAAGCCGTTCCACTCAACACAGTCTGTGGACTCGACAACAGGGGAACCGGACAAGCGGAACAGGAGAACTCATGAGTTCTGATATTTTAAATGCGCTGATCGGAGGAGGACTGATCGGACTGTCCGCGACGATAATGTTAAGACTTAACGGCAAGGTCGCCGGAATCAGTGGAATCGTTGAAAGCAGCATTTTTGAGCTCGCCGAAAAACAAAACCGCTGGAAGGTCGTTTTTTTATTGGGCTTGGTTCTTGGAGGCCTCGGCTTAGCCGTTTTCTACCCCAGCTCCCTAGTGAATACCTTTTCGCAAAGTCCGATTTTGGTGGCTATTGGTGGTTTACTTGTGGGTTTCGGAACCCGCATGGGGAGTGGTTGCACGAGTGGCCACGGCGTTTGTGGAATCAGTCGTCTGTCTTTGCGCTCTATCGTAGCCACCTTGTGTTTTATGGCGTCAGGCTTTTTAACGGTGGCGCTGATGTTCCATGTTTTTCACGTCGGGGGGCTTTGATGCAGTTCTTTGTTTCACTTGTTGCCGGTATTCTCTTTGCCGTCGGGCTCGGAGTTTCTGGGATGACTCAGCCTCAAAAGATCGTCGGGTTTTTAGACCTGTTTGGCGCCTGGGATCCAGCACTTATTTTTGTGATGGTGGGAGCCATCTTGGTCCACTCTCTCTCTTACCTCACTCTCAATAAAAATAAAAAACCTCTCTTCGCCTCGGACTTCTCGATTCCCGAAAAAGGGACAATCACAAAGCCTTTAGTTGTTGGCGGATTTCTCTTCGGTGGGGGTTGGGGGCTGTCTGGTTTTTGCCCTGGTCCTGGCGTGGTGAGTTTGTTTTCGGGGAATATCGCCAGCCTGATCTTCGTAGTCTTTATGATTGTGGGGATGCTAGCTTTTCGATTTTTCAAAAACGAGAAACGAGAAGACGGCTAATTTTAAAAAACTCTCTGAACGTCCAGAGGGTCGTTCTTGCAAACCCGCTCGGTGATCCCATCGTGCGGATCGGTCTTTGTAATTTCGGTGCGTCTAGACCTTTACAATTTTAATTTAGTCTTGAGCACAATTCATCTTGTGAGCTTTAAAAAAGTCCTCTACCATTTTGAGAAATCAAAAAAATAAATACTAACACCTACAGAGGAGACAGCATGAAAGTCGTTATTCTTTTAATCAGTAGCCTGTTTATAAGTTCATTTTCTCAGGCCGGCGAGCCACCGGTTGTGAACCCCGCACCTGGTCCGAACCTTCCAGAAATGGAGAACTGGGATCTAGTGATGAGATCCAACTCCGAGACTCGCACGCAAATTGGTTGTGAGATCATGCAGGAACAAAATCCCGAAGTGATGATGGACTAGGATTGCTCCCAAGTGTCGCAGGCTTCGACTGGGGCTCAGTATTTCGCTTATAGCGGCCCTACCAATTGTGAGGCAGGTGATCCAGCCTTAAGAGCGAAACTAACGTTTTTCTCTTATTGCGAGATTGCGCCATCATCAGGTGATATTGGTGGTTTGTGCTTGTCGAACATTGTTCATAGGCTGAATCCTGCAGACCCCTGTGGTGGCGACACTGCTCCTCCAATGGACTCGACGCCCATCGAGCCAAACTAGGGCTTTTTCGATCTAAAACGCCGTTCTGCAGGCTCGCTCAGTTTGTGAGCAAGTCTGCGGACTCGGACTCTGCCCCGACGGGCTCACTTTTCTCCGATTTTCACCCTTTCCCACACTATGTCTTGGACTTACCCAGCGAATTTGCTACCTTGCGAACGTTGATCTATTGCAATTTGGGAGGGCGTCAATGAGCCAGGGCACAGAAAACCAAGAAATCCAGCGCGAAGAAATGGAAGTGGATGTCGTTATCGTCGGTGGAGGTTCCGCCGGGCTTTCCGCAGCCATTCGGTATCAGCAGATGGTGGACGCTCACAACGCCGCAAATCCTGATAAAGCCGTAGAGCCCATGATTGTGGTTCTCGAAAAAGCGGCAGAGGTTGGGGCCCACAGTCTTTCGGGTGCGGTCATGAATCCGATTTCCCTTAAAGAGCTATTTCCAGATTTTATGGAGCAAGGCTGTCCTATCCTGTGTGAAGTGAACAAAGATGCGGCTTACTACCTCGGCGAAGACTACGCTCTGAAGGCGCCAATCACGCCTCCGCCTTTTGATAACCACGGAAACCTTTTAATATCGATGTCCAAGTTCAATCGTTGGCTCGGTGAAAAAGCGGAAGCCATGGGGATTAACGTCTTTGCGGGGTTTCCTGCTGTAGAATGTTTGTACGACAAAGGCAAAGTGATCGGGGTTCGCACTGGCGACCGCGGCCTCGATAAAGACGGCAAGCCCAAAGAAAACTTCGAACCTGGAATGATCATCAAATCCAATGTGACGATCTTTGCTGATGGAACAAACTCGCCACTGTTTAAGCGCGTCAGTAAAAAGCTCAACCTCCGCGATGGTAAGAATCCAGAGGTTTTTGAGCTTGGGGTGAAAGAAATTATTCAATGCCCCAAAGGCACCGTAGAGCCCGGCCAAGTGATCCATACCCTGGGCTTTCCTCTGACCAAGGGTGTTGGTGGAGTTTGGGTTTATACGTTACCTGATGATCAGGTCAGTATCGGTCTTTGCGTGTACCTCGACTCTCCGGACCCATTGCTCGACCCACACCGTGAACTTCAACAGCTAAAGACCCATCCGTTCATGCAAAAGATGCTGGCCGGTGGTGAGGTCATTGCCTACGGCGGTAAAACCCTGCCTGCAGGTGGCTGGTTCTCCATGCCGAAGCTTTATCACGACGGCATGCTCGTCAGTGGAGATGCTGCCAGTATGGTGGACGTCAAAAAACTAAAAGGAATCCATTTGGCCATGAAGGGCGGAATGTGTGCTGGTGAAGCGGCTTTTGAGGCTCTTCTAGCGGGTAACTACTCGGCGGAGCAGTTAAAGTCCTATGAAGATAAGATCCATGATTCCGTCGTTAAAAAAGACCTTTGGGCCACTCGGAACTTTCACCAAACCATTTCAAAAGGCGTCTTTTTGTCAGCGCCTGAGCTTGCCATCCAAGAATTGACCGGGGGATGGAGCCCTTTTGGTAAAAAGACCATTGATCATGAGGATTACGAGACCACCAAGCCTGTGATTGACGTTTGGGGTCCTCAAGGCCTCAAGGAGCCCGAAAATCAGCTGCCAGAGCCGGACAATAAGCTGTTTTTTGATAAGCTGAGCTCTGTTTATATGACGGGTACCATGCATGATGAGGACTCTCCGAACCACCTGAAGCTCCAAGATGCCAATATCTGCTCCGATGTTTGCCATCCTAAGTACAAATCGCCGTGCAACCACTTTTGCCCGGCCCAGGTCTACGAGATGATCGATAAAGATCCCAGTGTGGACCAGGGGACCGGTAAAAAATTGCAAATTAACTATACCAATTGCATTCACTGCCAGACCTGCGATATCAAATGTCCATTCGACAATATCGATTGGACGCTCCCAGAAGGCGGGGGCGGACCCAGTTATCAGATGGTTTAAGGCGATTTAAAGCCGAAACCTCACACCCCAAGGGCGGGTCCCGGTGCAATTTGTGTAGCGGAACGAAGCTCGTCCTTTGGAATCAGCGTCGAGAAAGGGATTTGACGTGCCACAGTTCTATGCTTCTTCTTCGAAGGGCCTCAGCGAGGCTCTCGCCACCGAACTTAAGAATTTAGGTCTTGAGATCACAGAGACCGACACCTTTGGGGTTAAATTCGAGTCCAACTGGGAAGGTTGCTTTAAAGCCAATCTCTGCTCCCGGCTTGCGACCCGGATATCATTGCCTGTGTTGGAGTTTACCGCTTATAACCCCGACGAAATTTACGATAATGTCATGAAGCACGACTTCACACGCTACCTGTCCCCGGATCAGACTTTGATGGTTCACTCCACCGTAAAGGAATCCTCCATTCGCGATCAGCGGATCTTAGCATTAAAAGTTAAAGACGCCATTGTGGATCAGTTTCGTAAAAAACACGACCGCCGGCCTGATGTGAACAAAGACACCCCTGATACGGTGTTTTCCATTTTCGGTTTTAAAAACAACTTTCACCTTTCTGTGGATACCTCAGGAGCACCTCTGACCCGCCGAGGCTACCGCAAGTCTGTAGTCACAGCGCCTTTGCGAGAACACCTGGCTTCGGGGATTTTAGAGCTTACGGGTTGGGATCGTAAAACGCCCATCGTCGACCCCATGTGCGGTTCTGGAACCTTTTTAATCGAAGCGGCTTTGATGGCCACCAATGTGATGCCCGGGACTTTTAGAGATAAGTTTTCCTGGCAGAACTTTTCCCATATCGACAAGAGCAGTTGGGATGGTCTTTTGGAAAAAACTCTTGAGGACGAATCGGAAGAGCTAGATTTTAAATTCTACGGCTTTGATACCGATTGGGATGCTCTGGACGCCGCTGAAAAGAATGCCAAGCGTGCTGGTGTAGATCACCTGATCGAGTTTCAAAAATGTGACATCCGCGAGCTGGAAAAGCCTGAAGTTGAGAATGGAATGATCGTAACAAATCCCCCCTACGGAATTCGGTTGGGCGATGAGCATTTTCTAGATGAGCTTTATAAAGACTTTGCATTTCAAATGAAGCAGCAGTTTGCCGGTTGGGATATGTGGCTGCTGTCAGGAAACGCAGAACTGACTAGGAACCTTAAAATGAAGGCCACGCAAAAGATGCCTATTATGAACGGGAACCTGGATTGCCGCTTGATCAATTACAAGATTCTTAAATCTCGCTAAGTAAAATAGAGAGATAATGGATTTGACCTCTAATATATAGAGTCGTTGCAATATACCGTCATCGCCACGGCATGCGAAGCTGTACAGCTTCGCATGTGGCCGTCAGAGCCGAAGGCGTGGGATCTTTTCTGGCTCTGCCGGGGGCGATCTCCATTCATTGAGGTGCCAACCCTCGCGGGAGCGAAAAGAGATCCCACGCCTTCGGCTCTGGATGACAGAATGAGAAAGCGGCTCTGGATGTTGAGAAAAGTGACGACTGAAACGACCGATAGGCCCCAAGTCATTTCAGGACGCTCTCCACACGGCAACAGATCAAATAGAGAGCGTGCGAGGTGTGTTGATCTTTGACAGCTCAGAGACAATTTAGGGCTTTTGGGGTGAGACTCCGATCAGAGCTCTTTTAAGTCTCTAGAATCTTTAAAGAAAAAACGTCTCAATTTGGTATTCCCATTGCACTTCTTAAGTTTGTAAAACTTTTAAGGAGACCCTATGTCGACCAAAATTAAAGCTCTGTTCTGTCTGTTTCTTGTAGGTATTCTTGTGGGCGCCTGTGGACGAAAATTTCGTGCGATCGACGAGAGTGATGCGATCGAGTCCAGAGCGATTCTCCTCGCCAAGCAACATTTTGATACTCTGTTTGATACTCAGCAAGAGTATCAAGATCATGTGCAGCTGAAAAGTGAGCTCATGGCTCTGCAGATGATCTCTGATAATACGCAGGGTGTCCTCTCTTTAAATGTTGCAGAAAACGACTGTGTGACAGTGGATGTGGCTGGGATCCAGTATACCGATCAAGCTATTTTTCAATCGGTAACTCCTGGACAATCTATACCCTTCAGCGGACAAAACGGTTATGCGTTCAATGCGGTTTGTATTCCCACTGCCATCGGTGGACAGCAGCAGTGTGCTCACTTTCTTATAGCGATTCAAAAAACCTATGATACGGGGCGAAAAGGTTCGGCCTATGCCGTTGTCGGGTACGACCAGTCTGGGCAAAAGTGGAGCAATTTAGAGATGAGTGCCAACTTTCTTTACGCTGTGAATTTGCGAACTCTCGATGATGTCGAGTCCTCTTTTTCATGTAGCCAGAATTCTACGAACTCCACTTCAGGTTCAACCTCAAACTCAAACTCCTCAGTCTGGGATGGTATTAAAGTTTCCGCTGGAAACGCAATTATAGGATGGGCCGTAGAACAAGCTCAAGGGCGCTGGGACAAATGGTGGGGGTCTATTACCGGAGCCGATAGTACTACGCCTTCTGAAACGACGACGCCAACGCCAACGCCAACGCTTCCGAGTACATCGACTTCTAACACGCCATCTTCAAATCAATCGGACACGTTCCCGAGCATGGGCAACGACACTTTCGAGACGCCGACAACAAGCGAGGAATTGTGGGATTTCGACGAGGCCGTTGACCCTTTTCCTTTAGAGGATGCCAATGACGACCAGAGCGAATACTGCTTTGAATCTGGAGCTTGCTAAAGCGACTTCGGTTGTAAATTAGAAAATAAAAAAGCCTCTGTCCAAAGAGGCTTTTTTTATGCCACAATAGAATCTATGAGATCCATGACCACCCTCGATGTGGACCACTTGGCCAAGAGCCTCTCCGCCTATGTCGATTACGAACTAACAAACATTTTGTACAACGAGAAGGCCTTGCAGTTGAGTTTCTCAAAAGACAAAGACTACACATGGCTGTGTGCTTCTCTAAAGCCTGGGGTCCCCTTCGCATTTTTAGGCGGTAAAAGAATTCCGTTGATCAAAAACCTTAAAAAGCCGTTAAGTCTTTTTGCTAGCACTCACCTCAAGGGGGCTCGTCTGAGTGGCGCCTGTCGTTTGAGCGAAAAGGGTCGAGTCCTCCAAATCAGGTTTGGTGACGATGGCGAGAAATTTCTAGAGCTCGGCCTGTTTACTGGGGGACAAAATATTCAAGTGATCTCAGGAAGTAAAAGCGTCACGGCTCTAAAGCCGAAAGACCTTCCACCACTGGTCAACGACGATGCCGTTACGCGCCCCCTGCTGGAGACCGAAGTCTTTATCAAAGAGTGGGAAAGTCGCCACGGCTCTTTTAAAAATCAAAATAAAGACGGCAAGGCCCTAGAGGCGAAATCTGTAGCTAGGCAACTCAAAAAGAAGCGCCAAGGTCTTGAGAAAATGGAGAGCAAGCTTGAAGAGGGCCGAGCGAGCTCCTGGGCCCAGGCTGGGGAGTGGGTGAAAGCACATCCGCAGTTGGAGAATCTTCCAGAAGACTTCATCGACTTCATCGACGTTCAAGAGTCCTCGGCCTGGAATATCGAAAACTGTTTTGCTCAAATGAAAAAGCTTGAAGCGAAAAAGCAGGGAACTCTCGAGCGCATAGAAACTCTAAAACAAGAAATCCTAAAGCTGGAGTCTGGGACGTCCCTCGACAAAAAGGGCTCTACGGGGAAAAGCCTGATGCATGTTGCGGACGCTAAGGGCCAAACCTTTGCGTTGGCTGGCGGCTGGCGGCTGTTTGTGGGGAAATCTGCAAAAGACAACCTGTCATTGCTCCGTCGCGCCAAAGCTTGGTACATTTGGATGCACATCCGAGACTTCCCAGGAGCCTACGGTATCATTGAGAGACCTCGGAAGGCTTTGGAGCCTGATATCAGTGTTCTAGAGGCCGCCGCCGTACAGGTGGCAAAGCGCTCCGTTAAGGGAGACAAGTCCGGAGTCTTTGAGGTACTTTTTGCTGAGTGCCGCTATGTCCGACCCATCCCGAAGGCAAAAACTGGACAAGTGACCTATTCCCATGAAAAAGTAGTACGCGTACGTCTATAGAGCGGGGATTTTTTTGATCAAAGTCGAAAACTTAAGCAAAAACTATTCGGGACACTGGGCTCTCAAAAACGCCACTTGGACTGTGGATGAAAAGCGGACGGTGGGTCTACTGGGACCAAACGGTGCTGGAAAATCTACCACTATGAAGATGATGACAGGTCTCCTGGCGTCTTCCGGGGGCCGCGTGCTCGTGGACGGCGAGGATGTGACTTTGCGTCCTCAGCATACCAAAGCTCTTATGGGCTACTTACCCGAAGCGCCACCGCTTTACGATGAACTCACAGTGGGGCGTTATTTGGACTTTGTGGCGGGTCTCAAGGGTCTCAACAAGGCCCAGCGGAAGGTGGCCGTTCCAGAAGTCCTGGAAAAGCTGAACCTTCAGGCTGTAGAGCTTAAGCCGATTGCTCAGCTTTCTAAGGGATTTCGCCAACGGGTGGGGATCGCCCAAGCTTTGGTGGCGAATCCGCCAGTTTTGATTCTGGATGAGCCTTCAGTGGGCCTAGATCCTCAGCAGGTTTTTGAACTGCGAAACGTGATACGTGACCTTAAAAAAGACCATACTATTATTTTATCCACTCACGTGCTGTCCGAGGTAGAGCATATCTGCGATGACGTGGTGATTTTAAACGAGGGTGAGGTGAAGGCCGTAGGCCCTTTAAAAGACATCTTGGAGCGTAAAGGGCACAAATTTGAGCTGCGTATCGAGGTCAGAAACCAAAGTGAAGCTCTACTCAATAAAATGCGAGCTCTTCCGGATGTGGACGAAGTTGAGTATCGATCCGCTGAGCGCTCCATCGCGGTGTATTCGAAAAAGCAGTTGGAGTGTATGGACCCGATCTTAAAATTAGCACTGGATGAAGGCGCAGGAATCGTGGATGTGGAACGTCACCATTCGGATCTTGAAGAGGCCTATATTCATCTTACGGGTGAGGCTACTAACGGACGGGCTCAAAACTCAAATGCGGAGGTACGGCCATGATTCCTATTTTTGCACTGGTTAAAAAAGATCTTCGCATCTTTTTTTCTCGCCCCTTAATCTACGTTCTATCTGGCCTCTGTTGCGTGCTTTGGTCGGTTTTCTTTACTTTTGCCATCGTCAATTTTGTACAAGCTTCTTTTCAGATGTCGGCGAAAGCTGTGGAGTCTGGGTTGAACCTGCATCAACAGGTTTTCGGTAGCTACCTGGTGATCGTTCACTACCTTTTGCTCTTCGTGATCTCGGCAATCACCATGAAGTTTTTTGCCGAGGAAAAAAGTATGAAGACGTTCCCTCTGCTCCTCTCGAGCCCTTTAACGTCTTGGGAGATCGTTGGTGCCAAGTTTATAGCCGGTGCTGTGATCGTGGGCGCTCTTCTCTTAGTTTCTATGGCCTATCCGTTATCCCTGCTTCTGTTTACAGATCTGTCGTGGGGCCCCTTCTTTACAAGCTACTTCGGTTTGGCCTTGGTTTTGATGCTGTATATGGCTTCCGGGCTGTTGGCCTCAGCATTGACGGACTCTTCAATTCTGGCTGTGGTGATTGCTATTACGATGAACCTGAGCTTAGTGCTTATGGGTATCGGGAAAAACTTTTTCGAAAGTCCACTCTGGCGAAAAGTTTTTGAATTCATTTCTATAGATTATCAGTTCGGATTTTTTCGTAACGGAGCCTTGTCGCTTGCCGCCTGTGTTTTCTTTTTGAGTCTGATTGGTCTTTTTCTTTTCCTTTGCGAGCGCGTCGTAGAGTTTCACAGGTGGAGATAATAAGATGAAACTTCTCGGTAATTTTCTCCTAGTGGCAACAATGATGTCTTTGGTTCTGATCGCTGGCCTACAGTGGGCGATGGGCTACTGGATTCCATTCATGACAGTGCTACTCGTTGTTGGCGGGATCTCGCTGGTCGGCGGCCTGGTCGTCAACGGGAGGCACTACTGGGAGATCCTAAGGTCTGATGCCTTTGGTTTCGTGGCCAAAGGTTTAGGTTCTTTTTGCATTGTTGCTGTCTTTTTGGTGGCCGTGAATTACTTAGTTTCGCAAAACAACCTGATGGGAGACTGGACACCCAACCAAGTGAACAGTCTCACTCCGATCTCCGTGAAAATATTGAAAGATCTGGAAGAGCCCGTTGTCTTTCATGTCTTTCACGCGAACAGTTCTATCGGCCTCAAAGAAAAGCAAGTGATCGAAGAAGCTTTGGAAGTCTATAAGCGCAGTAGCCCCAAGGTCGAAGTGCAAATTCACGGCATTTTTCAAGACCCGGAGCTAGCGAAAGACTTCAAGGTCGGCGAGGCGACCGCGGCTCTTTTTGCGACTTACAAAGGTCGGCGCAAGCGCCTCCAAGGTCTCCTCACCGAAAAGGAAGTCACCGGTGCTGTCATTCAGCTGAGTCGCGAGCAAAAGATCGTTTACTTCACTCAGGGGCATGATGAGAGGCGTTTGGGCGCGGAGAGTACCTACGGTCTGTCGCGACTGCAGCAAGAATTGGAGAGGCTCTTTTACAAAGTGAAGAAATTGGAGTCTTTTCCGGTCCCTGAGGACGCCGCTTTTTTAGCGATCGTGGGCCCTCGCAAAGAGTTCTCAAAGTCTGAGCTTGAGAGCTTAAACACTTTTGTCGAAGGTGGCGGCCACCTACTTCTCGCTGTGGACCCTGAGGAAAAGCATGGTCTCGGCGATTTTATGGCTGGTTTTGGAGTCTCCGTCGGCGAAGGCATTATGGCATCTAAGAAAAAGCAAGAGTCTCAGTACTCTGTATTTTTAGAGTCTTCAAAGTTTGAACATGAGCTCGGGCAAATCCTTGAGAGCCAAAGAAAGCCACTCTGGTTTTTGGCAAGTCCCCTAGAGATTATTGCTATCCCGCAAACGAGTATTCGGGCTCTTCCACTTCTGGTCTACGAGGAAAGTTCCGTAAGCCGTAAAGCATTGAACACAGACTCTCCTGTGCTCGGTGAAGGCGGGCAGATAGGCTTGGTCCTCTCGGAGGCCACCGAGGATCAAAAGAATGGTCTGAGTCTTGTGGTGGCTGGGGATAGTGATTTTTTAACCAACCAGTTTGTACAGATGAACGGGAACTACACCCTAGCATTGGGAATTTTTAATTATCTCTCCCGAGACTGGGACATTATGAATCTCCAGCCTAAAAAAGCAAGGACGACACATCTCCTGCTGGCGCAAACGAAAATCAATTTTTACGTCTTGTTCTTTATTCTACCGTTCCCTTTATTGTTTTTCGTTTTAGCGATCTTTTTAAAACTAAGGAGAGCATTTTGAAAAAATTGGTCGTCTACGGTTTCATGGTGATGACCATCGTGGCGGGTTTTGCGGATTATTACAAGCGGGCCACAGAAGGCAAGGCTGAGATCCAAGAAAAACAAATTTTGAAATGGGAACTCCAAGGTTTGAAAAGCCTCAAGGTTCTCCGAGACTCAGAGTCTTGGACCTACGAAAAACGGGGAGAGATCTGGTGGATCACAGAGCCTGTGCTTTATCCCGTTCGCCGGGAGAGTTTTGAAGGACATTTTCAGATGATGACTCGAGTCCTGGCCGACGAGGCCTTCATAAACACCGAGGGCAAAGACTATGGCTTTAGAGCTCCCCAGGGGCAGATCGAAGTTACGGCTGCCGACGGTGAGGCCAAAACTTTCACGGTTTCTGGAGAAACAGCGGGAACCGGGCAGATTTATGTTAGAGAAGACAACAAACCGACCCTCTTTGTAATTCATGGTGCTTGGGCTCAATTTTTGAATCAGCCCTGGCACACAATGTATAGTGATCTCCTGTGGCCTGGAGCCGAAGACGTGATGACTCTATCGTGGGGGCAGGGGCCCAATACTGTTTGGAAATTGATCCGCAGTAAAGATGGAAAATGGGAATTGGTGAAGGGCGATGAGCGCCAAACCTTGAGTGAGAAAAAAGCCGGTGAAATCCGAGGCTCTTGGAATCAGGTGCAGGTCAAGTCTGTACAGGTCCCAGTGTCCGAAGTGAATTTTGTCCCAGAGTGGACACTGACAATTGCAACCCATACTGGTGATCACCGCGTTTTGTTTGATGGGCCTAAGCAAAGAGTCTATCTTGAACACTACCAAGCGACTGGTGTCGTAGATTCTCAAGCTCTAGAAGCAACCCTTAAAATTATTCGAGAAAGCTGGAAACCATGAAGACTCCCGAAACCATAGTGATTCAATCTCCCACGCGCATCGATCTTGCTGGGGGAACTCTAGACTGCTCGCCGATTGATGCTTTGCTGTCGCCAGTGACCACTATAAATGTCGCGATTAGTATTTATACAGAAGCCTCGCTGACACCTCGCGAAGATCGAGGCATAAAAATTACTTCGCCAGATCTTGGGAAAACCTTTGAGTTTAAAGATCTTAAAGAGCTTTTAGACTTTGAGGATCCGAGTTTTGGTTTTTTTAAAGAGCATATTTCCTTCTGGGCTCCAAAAAAAGGTTTTGATTTGACCACCAAGTCTCAGAGCCCTATCGGTGGGGGGCTTGGGGGAAGTTCCAGTCTCTCTGTTTCAGTTTTTAAGGCTTTCGACCTATGGCAACAAACAGATGTGGATCCCCTGGAGGCCATTCGACTGTGCTCTGGGATTGAAGCCAAGATTCTTTCTATGCCCACCGGCACCCAAGATTATTTTCCGGCCTACTTTGGCGGGCTAAACATCATTGATTACTTGGCAGGGGTCCCAGCTCTTGAGGTTATTGACGCTCAAACCATACCCTTTGCAAAAAACATAGCGGTATTTTACACCGGGCGCTCTCATCATTCGGGAATCAATAATTGGCAGGTCCTCAAAAGTTTCGTGGACAAAGATCCTAAGACGGTGGAAGCCCTTGAAGCCATTAAAGATATCGCTCATCAGTTTCGATATGCTTTGAAGAGCGAAACTTTTGACCGCATTCCAGATTTGATCAATCAAGAATACCAAGCTCGAATTCTTTTAGCGGAAACCTTCTCGTCTCCAGAAATAGAAAAAATTTCTCAGGTGGCCAAAGACAATGGCGGTCTGGCAACAAAGATTTGTGGAGCCGGAGGCGGAGGCTGCGTCTTTGTTTGGGTCGAAGAAGACACCCGGCAGTCAGTGATCGACGCCTGCGCCAAAGCCGGCTTTGAGCATTTAGATGTGGATTTTGTATGACGGCGACCCATCGCAAAGATCGACGTTCGATCCCGTTCGTGCGCTTCGCCGGAATTTCTCTCGGTGGCGGGAAAGGGCGAAGAACCTGCCTCGCGGTTTTAGATTATTATCCGAAAGAGGAGAAAGTCTTTTTGTCGGAGCTTATCCAAGGCATCGAAGAAGAAAAGCGTATCTCTGCGGATACGCGCCTGATCCGGAAGCTGGAAAGTTTTGAAAAAAACTTGAAGCTAACGGCTATGGATGGGCCTTTGAAACTGCCCAAGTGTATGCGCTGTAACTTGGTTTGTCCCGGTCATGAGAAATGCACGGAACCAGAAATCCGCTGGATGTGGAAGCGTTACAAAAAACGAGACCCCAAAAAAAGACCCAACCGAATTTTTACCCCTTATACCGAGCGCTGTGTAGAGCAGTATATCCTAAGTGAGGTTCATCAAGACCTTGCGACCGATCACGCCTTGGGCGCCAACCGGGCGCCAATCGCAGCACGTGCTATGTATCTGCAGCGACGTCTCGGTGAAGAAAATTTGATTGAGGTCTCGCCAAAGTTGAGTCTCTGGCGCTTGGGCGCTGAAGTTGGGCTTCGCAAAAATCATATTTTAGCCTACCGCCAACAAACGAAAGGCGAGGACGTTCGGCAAAGGTTCCTCGATGCTTGGAGCGAGCAAGACCGCACATTCTTTTACCATCGCGACTTTAAATTGATGGTCAAAGAGGCATTCGCCTTTGATGCATTTCTTGCCGCCTACACCGCATTTTTAAAGCACCAAGATCTTTGCGAAGAGCCTCCAAAAGGTTTCCCCAAAAGTGAGGCCTGGATCGCTTTTCCAAAAAAAATCTAGCGCCTGGGTTTTATATGGCGTCATCCTGAGCGTATGCGCTATCCACGAACCATGTGTTTTTTACCTGAAGGTGTGAAAGTAGCTAAGCCCCGTCGTCCTGAGCGGACGCGAAGGATCTCGACTTGCTCCTGAGGGGCCAAACTGCGGCCGAGAGTCCTCTACAAATAATGCTGAGGTCCTTCGCTTTGCTCAGGATGACGTGTGAGGTGCGGGGCCTTACTCAGGCTCCTAACCATCCAGCCTTCCGAGACCTCCTCTTGTGGAAGCGAATAGACTCTTATTCACTTTTTTACACGATGCATAAAAGCAGTACCGCGGAGCACCTTTAGGTTTTAGGTTAAAAAAATCCAAATTTTAATAGGTAAAGAGCATTCACCAAAACTGGAGCATTTATGAGCTTTAAGAAATCTTTCGCAGTTCAATTCATCTGTATCGCAACTCTTTTATTCACGCCTCTGGATCAGAGTAAGGCATCTCCAGTAGCTATTGCAGCACCCTTCATTTGCGCAGGACCTCAGCTTGTCGGTTGTTTGGTAGCGGGCGGACTAAGCTTGATGGCTGCGATTGCAATTTCAAAAACAGATCCGGTAACAGTGATTATTGAAAAACGAAATGAAACTGATGCCGCTTCAGACGATGAAGTCGAATCCATCGATGACGAGGATTCTGACGACCGCAGCTGGGAGTTGCGCTTTTCAGGAAGAGCCAGACTTTCTAGAATGAGTGTGAGTGCCAAACGTAAGGAACTCACCAAAGATCAGTGCCTAAGATTATCAGACGAAATTAAAAGAAAGAGCTATTACGATAGCTTAGAGTTGATGAACCAAATTCGAGGGAGTGATCTCACTCGGGTTATCTACAGCGATTTCGTTGGTAGCGATGTTCCGATTGTTATTTTTAAAGTCGACGTCATTTCGATGCCGGGAAGTATTGAGAGCTTTAGCGAATCTGAGGCGAAAAGTCTTGATTTTAATATTTTGGAAATCCACCTCAACGGTTGTTTTAGTTCTGTGAAGGGTGATGTTCAGAAGCCATACACTAGAGGCGTTATCTAGCGTTTTGTGTCCCCAAAAGTGAGGGGTAGATCGCATTTTCCAGAAGTCGCAAAGCCCCGTCGTCCTGAGCGGACGCGAAGGATCTCGACTTGCTCCTGAGGGGGCGAACTGCGGCAGAGAGCCATCTACATATTTTGCTGAGGTCCTTCGCTTTGCTCAGGATGACGTCTGAGGAGCGGGGTCTTTACTCGGGTTCTTGGCAGTCCTTGTGGCCCTGCTTCCGAAGGTCTGACATATTTTTCCATACTCCAGTCACAGCTTCCAAATCTTGAGGACTTCCTGCAGCGATGGCGATCTCGATTTGATTTTCCATTTTAAGAGCCTCACTAATCAATTCGAGCATGGCTGTTTGGTAAGCCAGCTGGATACAGGGGGCCTGAGATGGCAGGGGCAGGAGAGCCGCTTCCGTCGCGTCACTTTGAAAAGCTTCGATCGCGTCGACGTGAGTGGCGTCCAGGTTTCCAGCGCGAAGACCACTAGAAATAATTTTAAAGTTGTCATCCATGCGCTCCATAACAACCTCCATATCTGAAGGTGCATCCTGAGCATAAGCTACAGAGAGTCCGCAAAGGACCGCGGTGACGGTAAGAGAGGAAAGAACCGAACGAAACATGAAAACCCCCAAAGTTTTGCCAGCGAGCCGCCGGCCACAATCAGTATTTATACATCATTTAGGAATCCAATCAATATTCACGAAGACAAACCGGTCTAAAATTGTGTCTCAAAGTGAGCATCCTATTTCCTGGAATTCGTCAGTATTTCCAGTAACCTAGTTATTATCACTCCTTTGGCCTAAAGCCTATGGCCTAGGTACCGATGGGTCATTGTGGCTATGATTTTTAATAAACTCAAAATTTTGCTTTTTACTCTTTTGATATCGCTCTTTGCGGTTTCCTGTATCAAAATGGATCTCAGTGACAACCAACCCGAATTCTCGATCCAGGGCAAGGTCCTTCCGCTTTCTGGTGGTACCGGCTCTCAAAAAGTCACGGCGCTGGAGTGTCAGGCGGCAGGCGTCTCTTTATATTCTGTGGACGAAAAGGGAGCTATCGAAGAGCCGGCCATCGGTTCTGCGCCGATTCAGGATGATGGTTCTTACCTTCTGATTTATTCCGATCCCAGTTTTAAACTTTCCGACGACAAGGTAGGGTATGTCTTAAAGGTCGAAGGCTGCGGTGAAGACCTCATCAGGCCCGTCACTGGGATTGATGAGCAAGATATTGGTTACGGAACCTCTCTTGTCTCATATCCCTTGGGCACGGATTTAGGGGCTCAGTTACTCAACGCAAATCGTGTCAAAATGCTCGAGCTTTTAACAGCAATAAACAGTACAAGCGTTTCGGAAGCCTACAGTCTTCTGGAAAATAGTGCGCGCAATCAAGAGCTGTTCAAAGAGATCTACGGAGTCAGCTACACATTCTTACTTAATGTTCCGGCTCGAATCCTATCCTACGAGATTCCAAAAACTGTAGAAGAGGGAAAAGGCTATGAACTTTCCGTGCAAGCCAGCCACTGGCATCCCGACTACAGTATCGTTTACTCCTGGAAGTTCGAGAGCGAGATTCTCGGTAAAAACTCGAACCAATCCTGGGCTCCTGGCAAAAACACTCAAGGGACTCGCGTATTAACTCTTTACATTGGTAAGGCAAGTAGCTCTGGAGAGATGGACACAAATCTTCCCATACGTTCGCAAAGCCACGTCGTAAAGGTTTCGAACTCTTTTCCAGCGATGGCTCCCGATATTCTCTTACTTTCAGCAACCCCATCGGCCTCCAGTGTTGTTCAGTTGGCTTTTGCGACAGGTGAGCAGCTTGAGACCTGTGAAAGCTTTTCGGAATTAGCTTTGACTGTAGATACTCTGATGTCTCCTTCAGCGGATCAGTTTACAATTCTTTGTAGCACCGAAGATCAGCAGACTTTTCCTGATGTTGTTCTCACAAACGATGGCGTTCATGTCTTTCGGCTTTGGGCTAGAGATTCTACAGGTACTCTGTCTACTGAGCCGAGTTTTGTAACGACGACTTTCGATACCACTCCACCGGTTGTCAGCGCAGTGGAAATTAATGGCGGTGCTGAATTTGCTGGAACAACCTTAGCTAAAGTGCGCGCGACGATAACTGATGCAGTTTCCGGTGATGAACCTCTGGAAATTCTTTTGGCTAACGCGAACCCAGGAACTGGAGACTGCCAAAGCGAGTACCTGAATTCAGGTTGGCAAGCCTACGGTGGACCGACTCAAGACTACAACCTAGCTCTAACTCCGCTCGATGGCGTAAAAAAAGTTTGTGTTTGGGGAAGAGACGCTCTTGGTAACGCTTCATTGATCTTTCCTTCTCCAGGACTGGTCGGAATCAACGCAGACGAAATCACGTTTCAGGTGGGAAATCCGCCTGGGCTCACAAATTTCATTGTCTCTCGCGACGACGGGGGGACGGTCACGGCTTTCGGAGATAACTTAAATCTCTCATGGTCTGCAGCTGACGTTGAAGGACTTCACAACGAGCCAGTATCGTTTTCCTACACCGTTGATAATTTGGTGTGGAGAGATGTCGTTACCGATTTAGACGTTTCAGACTCTCAAAACAGAACTTGGCAGGGAAACCTTTCCGGTAACCCTGCTTCAGCGACAGGAACTACGAGCTGGACAGCTCCCAGTTCCTCATACTTTAAAATTCGCGCAGTGGTCCGTGACCTCGCAGGAAATACCTCGCCACCGATAACCTCTCAGCCTTTTAATGTAGGCGATTGGCGTGTTTTTGCCGGCTCTACGGCACGAGGTGTGGGCGGCACGGCCTTAGGTGCCACCCTTGAAGGCGACCCCCAGGTCGGGCATATTGCGTTTCATCCGCAGACTGGCGACGTTTATTTGGTGGACCGAGGCTACGGAATTCGGCGCTTAGACGCCTTAACAGGGGAAGTTACTACTTTTGCCAAACATGGAAATTCGAATCTCTCTTCAGATGGTCCTCTGGAAGATTCCATAAAGTTGAGCACCAATACTTCGTCAGTGAAGTTCGATCCTCAGGGAAGACTCTATGTGACTCAGGGCAGTGCACATGACGCTGTTATCTACCAAATTGATCTGGTGGCTTCGACGTCAAAACTTTTTGCGGGCGGAGGGGTTTTGTATGACGAGGGGGCTGCAGCTCTTGATCTTACAGTCGCCTCAACATTTGAGTTCGATGAGGACGGCACAATGTATGTATTTTCACAGTGCGCCCCTCACGCGAAGCCTTTTCAACAAGGAAAGCGCCTACTAAAGATTTTCCAAAACCCTGACGGAAGCGCGGGCGCTGTTCGAAGAGTTTTAGGGAACTGTGATTTTGCAGCGCCTAACTATGGGAGTTTAGCTAAAGATTCTCCATTTGGGACTCAAAACTATTTGGCTTACACGAGTCTCGCTGTCTGGGATAAGGGTAAGAATATCTATTTCGAGGGACTATCGGGAGTAAGGTGGAAAGTTATTGATGGAATCGTTTATTCCACAGCCTTCTCTGGAAATTCATGCTCCGGAAATGGGCTGACCTATAATCCTGGTGACGGAAAGATCTACCGCGCCAACGAAACCTGTGGTCTCGATGTTGTCACCCCTGGGTTGACTGGTAATGGCGGAGAGATCAATACCACTCTGTTCGCCGGAAACTCCCAGGTCTCGGGTTGTGCCAAAGACGGTATTGATGTCTCACAAGCCTGTACCTTTATTTCACAGAATCTTCGAGCCTTCGGGGGCAAAGTTTACTTTAGCGATGGAGTCGGCGTGAACAAGCGGACTTCATATAGTGTACGCTACGTCGATGATGGAAT
>JAULKR010199542.1:0-17158 GCA_032356305.1 Prasiola linearis | reverse complement strand
CCGGCGGCGCCGCGCCGGCCGCCCGCGCCGGCCTGCGCAGCCCTGCCCCCGCCCTGCGGACGCAGCCCGAACCAGTTGGTCAGGCCGCGGGCGCGGCTGCGCGGCTGCGCCTCGAACGCGATGGTCCCCTGCCGCAGCGCCGCGTCCGTCATCACGATGGCCACCATGCTGACGTAGTGGGGATAGGAGGTGAAGTGCGCCCCGGAGCTCATGCCGGCGACGAAGTAGTACACGCCGATCAGCGCGAGCCACTCCAGCCCGGGCGGTCCGGTCAGCAGTCGGAAGGCGCTGCGGAACATGAGCGCGACCATGCCCAGGTAGGTCACGCCGCCCACCAGGCCCGTGGCCATGAGCGCCTCCAGCACCAGGTTGTGCGTGTAGCCGTCGGTCCAGTTCACGAACAGCGAGCGGCCCACCAGCGGGGACTCCAGGAACGAGTTCCAGGCGGCCTCGAAGAAGTAGACCCGGCTGTCCACGCTCTCGCTCTCGCCCTCGGCGGCGTCGACGAAGCGGAAGAACACGTCGAAGCCGAAGCGGTCCAGTATCCATGCCTGCAGCCACAGCACGCCGAAGTACAGCACCGTGGCCAGCACGATGCCGCCGACGATCCGGGACGGCCGCGGCGGCACCACCCAGTACACCAGCAGCGCCGCCGCGGCCGCGGCCGCCGGGCCCTTCGACCCGGCGATGAGCAGGATGTAGATGCCGGCGCAGACCCCGGCCAGCCACAGGATCGCGCGCACGGGGGCGAGCCGCTCCAGGCAGGTGGTGAAGCCGACCGCGGCGAGCACCAGCAGCGTGCCGCCCAGGTAGCCGACGCCGATCGGGCCG
Organism: Prasiola linearis; assembly: GCA_032356305.1. Taxonomy (NCBI): domain Eukaryota; kingdom Viridiplantae; phylum Chlorophyta; class Trebouxiophyceae; order Prasiolales; family Prasiolaceae; genus Prasiola; species Prasiola linearis. The sequence continues at coordinate 16,327 of JAULKR010199542.1, read as the reverse complement.
AGCCGCTCGAACTCGAAGCGGATGTTCTGGCCCTTCTCCAGCAGGCTCAGCATGATGGCGGCGCTCTGCCACAGCAGCAGCAGCGCGGCGATCGCCGTCATCCAGGTCAGCAGCCGGTGCGCGGCGGTCGCGGTGCGCCGGTCGAAGCCGAAGAACATGCAGATCGAGGGCCCCAGCACGAACAGCGCCGTCCACACCAGCACGATGTCGGGGGTGTAGCGCGCGTTGAACTGCTCCAGCACGAAGGCGTCCCACAGGGTGCGCGCCACGTACGCGACCCAGAACAGCGCGAACAGCAGCACGAAGTTCTGGTCGCGCACCGGGAAGATCTTCCGGCAGCGCAGCACCGCCATGAGCGCGATCGCGCCGACCACCATGCGCATCACGATGGTGAAGACCGGGGTGTCGGGCGCGTTCAGCGCGGACAGCGTGGAGGCCAGCAGCGGGAACCCCGAGATGGAGGCCGCGAAGACGATGGCGATGGCGATGGCGGGCTGGCGCACGCTCAGGGCCCCGGGGCGGCGACGAGCACGAGCGAGAGCTGCACCTCGGAACGGTCCGGCTTGTCGAACACCGCCGGCCCGCTCCAGGTGGCGCCGCCGTCGACCGACAGCTCCGCGTGGCCGCCCGCGTCGCCGGCGATGGGGCCGCCGCAGGAGTTCACGCTGCGCACGCCGGCGCCGATCTCGAACTCCGCGCCCGGCCCGTCGGCGAGGAACTCCACCGTGACGGGGTCGCCGGGCTCCCCGGCCGCGTCCAGCTCGATCTCGTACCAGTCGAACACCCCGGCATCGGGACGCGCTTCGGGGTCGGTCGCGACGGCGGCCACGTCGACGGCGACGCCGGGGGCGCCGTCGAGCGAGACGCGCAGCGGACCCTCGCCCGCGTTCCGCCTGGCGTAGAACGCCAGCCGCAGGGGCCCGGTGGGGAGCCGCGCGCCGGGCACCGGCTCCAGGCGCTGGCGCACCCGGCGGTCGCCGCCCGCGAGCGGGGCCGGGCCGACCGCCTTGTGGCCGTACTTGAGCGACTGGCCCACCACCGCCCCGCCGTCGAGCACCGCGCACCAGTGCGGCCCGTACACCATGCCCGGGGTGTGATCGTCCGGGTAGAGGATCCAGCGACCGTCGTCCTCGAGCCGCAACGCGGCGTGATCCACGCACGACGGGCAGGCGTTGGCCTCCGCGACGTTCTGGAACGTGTCGCTCAGGTACGGCCCGTTGAAGCTCACGAAGTTGGCGCGGGGGTCCTCGTGCACGTTGCGGAGCACGAAGTGGTACGTCCGCCCGGACACCAGGCAGGCCTCGCCGCCGAAGCTCACCGGGCGGGACTGGTTGGAGTAGTCCGAGTAGGGGAAGGCGCCGATGTCGGCCACGAAGTCGCCCGCGTCCAGCACCTCGTCGGCCGGCACCCCGGTGCCGTCGTCCGGGCGCAGCTCCACGCGGTAGCGACCGCCGTCGCCGCCGGAGTACGACCCGTCCGGTTCGTCGGGCGGGTTGTAGCGCCACCACGGCCGCAGCTCGGTCACGCAGCCGTCGGCCAGCGCGCGGAAGCGCAGGCTGACGGGCCGGTCGCGCATCGGCCCGTTCGCGATCAGCATGGGCGTGGCGACCGGGTTGCCGGCCCACGCCCGGGTCGTGTCCGCCGGGGCCCGGTAGCCCGCGGCCGCGGCGGCACGGCCGGCCTCGTCGCTCGACCGGGGATCGTCCGCATCGTCTTTCGCGCGGCCTGCGGTGTCGTCTTCCGTGCCGCCTTCCGAGTCGTCGCTGGCGTCCACGTACACGACGGGCGTGACCACCGCGACCGCCCGTCCGAGTTCGGGCGCACCGCCGCCCGGTGCCGCGACGAGCGATAGTCCCGCAACCACGCACAGGAGCACGGCCACGCAGGCCATCGGCACGCCGACCCGGCGCGCTACGGAGCCGCGCCGGCGCCGGCCGCGGGAGCGCGAGGTGCCCGGCCGGCTCACGGCGAGAAGGGGCGCCAGCGCGCCTCGATGGCGGCGCGCTGGGCGTCGGAGAAGAAGTGGCGCATGAACTCGGACTGCAGTTGGGCGTCGAGGTAGCCGGCCGGCAGCTCCGGCTCCCGGCGCAGGGCGTCGTAGTGCGTGTACCAGGGGTTGCCGCCGCCGATCTTGGCGCGCGCGTCGTTGGTGCGGTGCAGCGTGCCGACCTCCAGGCCGAGCTCGCGCGCGGCCCGCGGCAGCACCTCGTCGATGCGCTCCATGGCCATGACGACGAGCCCGTCGCCGTGATCGTTCGAGTACGCCGACCAGCCGCGCTCGACGTCGAAGGGGGTGTCGTGGACGGGGAAGCCGAAGAGCTCCTGCAGCTCGGTCCGGAACCAGCCGACCTGGGGCGGCATGTATTCCAGGTCCGTGCCGCCCGCCAGGAAGTCGCGGAGCTCCCGCCGGGTGCGCTCCAGGGTCATCCCGCCATTGGTGAAGGCGCTGGCCGGGTGACGGTGGTGGACCAGCTCGAAGTACAGCGAGATGTCGCGCGCGACCGGGTCCCGGAACGCCGAGAACAGCTTCCAGCGCAGCCGGCCGCGGTGGCGCAGGTAGATGCGGCGCACCTTCCAGCTGGCCTCGAGCGGGCGGAAGGAGGGGTCGAACAGCGCGGGCATGAGCGCCTCGGCGTGCGCCAGGTGCTCCAGCGTGAGGGTGTGGGTGTGGAACACGCGTGCGGACGGCACGTTGCGCTCGATCGTCTCGACGATGGACTTCGAACCGACCTTGCCCGGGTTGTGCACCAGCACGTACTCGGTGCCCGCGCGGTGCAGGTCGGGCGCGAAGTCCTCGGCCGAGAGCAGCAGCCGGTCGCGCAGGCGCCGGGTGGCGTTGTTGAGAAGGGTGCCCATGAACGACGACGATTATGCAGCAGTCCGCGCCGGAAGCCTCACGTAGACTCGCCCGATGACTGCCTCAGACCCGACCTCCGGCCCGATCTGCGACCCGGTCCTCCACCCGGCCGCCGACGCGACCGCCGACGCGGCCGGCCTGCGCGTGGTGATCCAGCACTTCGCGCTGCCGCACTACCGGGTGCCGCTGTTCCGCGCCATCGCCTCGCGGCCGGGCGTCCGGCTGCGCATCTGGTTCGGCGACGAGGATCCCACCCTCGAGAACGTCCCCGCGGACGGCTTCGAGGCCGGGCTGGTGCCGGTGCGCCTGGTGCGCGTGCCGGGCCTGGGGCCGCTGATCTGGCACGGCCCGCAGTGGACGGCGGCCACCCGCCGGACCACCGACGTGCTCGTGCTCGGGGCGAACAACCGCTACCTCGGGCTCATCCCGGCGATGCTCCGCGCCCGGCGCGCGAACATCCCCACCGTCGTGTGGGGCCACCACTACTCCAAGGCGCCGTCGGCGTGGCGCGACGCCGCGCGCCGGGCCATGGCGCGCCTGGCGGACGCGGTCCTCACCTACGACGCGCGCACCGCGGCGTCCCTGGTCGCGGCGGGCATCCCGGCCGAGCGCGTGTTCACGGCCGCCAACGGCCTCGACCGCGCGCCCATCGAGGCGGCCCGGCGCGCCTGGCTGGACGACCCCGACAGGCTGCGGGCCTTCCGCGACGAGCGCCTGCCGGGCGCCGGCCCGGTGCTGATCTTCACCGGCAGGCTCTACGCCGACAACCGCCTGGACGTGGCCGTCGAGGCGCTGGCGCACCTGCGCCGACGCCACCCCGACGTGCGGCTGGCCATCGTCGGCGACGGCGCCCCGGAGCGCGCCCGGCTCGAGGCGCTGGCGCAGCGGTGCGGCGTGGCCGACGCGCTCGTGTGGGCCGGCGCGATCTTCGACGAGGACGAACTGGCGCCCTGGATGCTCTCGGCGGCCCTGTCGGTGTACCCGACCAACTCGGGGCTGTCGATCGTCCACGCGTTCAACTACGGCGTGCCGGTGGTGGTCGCCGCCCCGCTGGAGCGCCACAACCCGGAGATCATGGCGCTCGAGGACGACGTGAACGCGCTCGTGGCCCCGTCGCTCGACCCCGCCGCGTTCGCCGCCACCTGCGCGCGCGCGCTGGACGATCCCGCGCTGCACGGGCGGCTCTCGGCGGCGGCGCTCGAGACCGCGCGCGACTCCTACAACATCGAGGCCATGGCCACCAGCATGGTGGCGTGCTTCGAGACCGTGCACCGGCGCCGCGCCGGCGGGCACGACTGAGCCGGCGCGCGCGCGCCGACCCGGGACCGCCCCGCCGCATGCCCCCTTCCCTCGCCTCCGCCGCCCGCCGCGCGGCGGGTGCGCTGCGCCGCTCCGAGAAGATCCTGCGCAACGCCGGCTGGCTGCTGGTCAGCAAGGGCCTGTCGCTGGTCAGCGGCCTGCTGGTGACCGCCTGGGTGGCCCGCTACCTGGGCCCGGCGGACTTCGGCACGCTGCGCTACGTGATGGCCTGGACCGGCCTGTTCGGCGTGTTCGCCACCCTGGGGCTGCCCACCCTGCTGGTGCGCGAGCTGGTGGTGGAACCGGGACGGGCCGGCCAGCTGCTGGGCAGCGCGCTGGGCCTGCGCCTGGTCTCGGGCGTGCTGGCCGCCGCGCTGTCGGTCGCCGCCATCGCGCTGGTGCGCCCGGGGGATGCGCAGATGATCGCGCTGACGAGCATCGCCGGCCTGGCGCTGGTGGTGCGCGCCTCGGAGATGATGAAGGCCTGGTTCGAGTACCAGGTCCTGGCCGGGCTCGTGGTGCGCGCCGAGATCGTCGTGCTGACGCTCTCGGCCCTGTTCCGCGTCTGGCTGGTGGCCGGCGGCGCGCCGCTCGTCGCGTTCGCCTGGGCGCTGCTGGTGGACGCGGTGCTGTTCGCGCTGGCGATGCTCTGGGTGTACCGGCGCCACATCGCGCACACGCTGCGCCTGACGCTGGACCGGACGCGCGCCGGACGGCTGCTCGCCGACGCCTGGCCGCTGATGCTCTCGGCGTTCGCGATCATGATCTACCAGCGCATCGACGTGATCATGCTCGGCGAGATGCGCGGCGAGAGCGACGCGGGCATCTACGCGGTCGCCGCCCAGCTCAGCGAGGTCTGGTACACGGTGCCGGTGATCGTCGCCACCTCGGTGTTCCCGCGCATGATCGGCCTGCGCGCGGACGCGCCGGCGCGCTACGCGCTGCGGCTGCGCCAGCTGCTCAGCGGCCTCGGCGTCGCCTCGCTCGGCATCGCCGCGGTCGCCACGCTCGTCTCGCCCTGGATCGTGGCCGCGCTCTACGGCGACGCCTTCGCGCCGAGCGCGGACGTGGTGCGCGTCCACGTGTGGACGCTGCCGTTCGTGTTCATGGGGCTGATCGGCAACCGCTGGTACATCGCCGAGGGGCTGCAGCGGCTGATGCTGCGCCGCACGATGATCGGCGCGGCGCTGAACGTCGCGCTGAACGCGGTGCTGATTCCGCGCTGGGGGCCGGAGGGCGCGGCGGTGGCGACGCTCGCGAGCACGGCCATCGTGTCCTGGCTCTGGGACGCGGCCGACGTCCGCACCCGGCCCCTGTTCCGGGCCAAGAACGACGCGCTGACGCTGCGCTGGGTCCGCGGCGGCTGAGCCGCGTTCAGCCCGGACCCGCCGATCCCGGACCCGCCGATCCCGGGCCCTCGCGCCGCGCGCCGCGGCGCTTGCGGTACCAGCGCAGGGCGCTGAGCGAGGTGGCGAGGGTGCGTCGCGGCGAGGCGTAGCGCAGCCGCCACAGCGGCGGCAGGCACGTGCGGCGCGCCCAGCCCAGCCACAGCGCGTGGCACGCGTGCAGGCGGGCCCCGGCCGGGTCCCAGGGCTTGGGGCTGCCCACGAAGTGGAGCACGCAGTCCTGCGGCACGGTGTCCGGCGACACGTCGCAGTACACGTCGAAGTTCAGCCGCCGCGGCAGCGGCGCGACCTCGCCGTCGCAGGCGACGTTCAGCAGCGCCTGGTCGGCGCTCCGGAAGCGGTCCGGGTGGCGCGCCGCGACGTCGCGGCAGCGCGCGTCCATGTCGAGGGCGCGCCAGCGCGCCAGGTTCATGCCCAGCACCCCGGAGTTGAAGGACGGGGCGGCGAGGTCCAGCCCGGCGGCCGCGTAGAGCGGGGTGTCGAGCTGCTCGGCGCGCGAGCGCTTGGCGTAGGCGGCCAGCGTCCGGTCCCCGGGCAGGTGGTCGAGGATCTCGCGCACGTCGCAGGTGACCAGGATGTCGGAGTCCAGGTAGATGCAGCGCGCCTCGTCGGGCAGGAGCTCGGCGAGCCGCAGGCGGCCGTAGGCGGTGTAGTTGCCGTGCAGGGAGTTGGCCCCCTTCGCGTACGGCCCGGAGCGGTACTCGCGCGTCTGCAGGGTGGAGGCGTGCGCGTGCGCGTCGTGCGTGGCCGCGATGCGGCGTCGCTCGCGGGCCGACACCGCGTCGCAGAACACGATGATGCGCAGGTCCGCGCCGTGCGGCGCGTGGCTCGCCAGCGAGGCGACCGCGCCGTGCAGCCCGGGCAGCATCGCCCGGTCGGTGAAGAAGACGACCGGCACGCTCATCGGCGACCCACCTCGCGCGCCGGGTTGCCGGCCACGATGGCGCCGGGCGCCACGGCGCGCACCACGACGGCACGCGCCCCGACCACCGCACCGCGGCCGATCTCCACGCCGGGCCCGACGAAGGCGTCGGCGCACACCCAGACGTCCGCGCCGACGACGATCGGCGGCCGGGTCAGCGGCATGGCGGGGTCGCGGAAGTCGTGGGAGCCGGCGCACAGGTGCGCCCCCTGGGAGACGGTCGCGCGCTCGCCGATGCGGATGCGGCCCAGCGCGTAGAGGTGGGCGCGATCCCCCACCGCGGCGTGATCGCCGATCTCGACGTGCCAGGGAACGGTGACGCGGGCGGACGGGTAGACGTGCACCTGGCGGCCGATGCGCGCCCCGAACAGCCGCAGCAGCCCCCGGCGCACGCCCCAGGCGGGGCGCGGGCTGAGCGCGAACAGCGGCCGGGCGAGCGCCCAGAGCACCCGCCCGGCCTGCGCCCGGCGGGACCATTCGCGCGTGCCGCGGTTGGTCTCGATGTCCAGCCCGGGATCGTTCACGGCGGCAGCGGGTCTCCGTCGCGGTGCGTGCCGGATCGCTCCGCGGACCGGGGCGCGGCCGGCGACGCGGCGTCGGCCGACTCCCGCTGCTCCCGGATCAGCAGGCGGATCAGCTGGAAGTAGGCCATCTTGAACGCGGCCTGGTTGAAGCCCGCGCTACCGTCCAGGAACCCGCGCCGCAGCACCCAGGCGGACAGGAAGTAGAACCCGGGGAACCACCAGCTCGCGAGGTGGCGGTACTTGAAGCGCTGGCGCGACGTCAGCGCCCCGTGCACGTCCGCGCCGGCACCGCGCAGGGCCTGGTGACGGCGCGCCTCCCAGGCCGCGTAGTCGCGGTGGCGGTCGACGAACTTCAGGATGCCGCGATGATCGTGGTGCTCTATCCGGGCGGCGATCTCGCCCACGCTGCCCTCGACGATCGGGTGCTCGTGGATCTCCATGTCCAGCGCGCTCCAGGCGTCCTCCTCGATGCGCTCGTACAGGGCGCGCCCGGTGCGGAACAGCGCCAGCTTGCGTTGCGCGTCGCCGTGGCGCAGCCGCCGCCCCAGGAACCAGTTCGTGAAGTTCAGCCAGTAGGCGTCGTGGGCGGGGGCCGCCAGCTCGCGCTCCAGCGCGTCGCAGAAGGCCTCGTCGACGAGCTCGTCGGCGTCCAGGAACATCACCCACGGCTGCGGGGGCGGCGCGTTCAGCAGCATCCAGTTGCGCTTCTTCGGGTAGCCCCCGTCCCACTCGAAGTCGAGCACGCGGGCGTCGTGCGCGAGCGCGATGTCGCGCGTGGCGTCCGTGGAGCCGCTGTCGATGACCACGACGTCGGCGAAGCGCCCGAGCCGGCCCAGGCACCGTCCGAGGTTCGCCTCCTCGTTCCTGACCGGAATCGCGACGGTGACGGGCAGCACGCTGGGTGGTTCTCCGGCTCGGGAAGGGGGTGGGGGCGCAGTGTAGGAGCTTCAGTCCGCGCGTGCCGGCACCGCGGCGAGGCCGTCGCAGCGCGCGATGCCCCGCGCCAGCAGCGCCTGACCGGCGGCGTCGATGTGGATGGCGTCACGGTACGGGTCGATGCCGGCGTCGAGCGAGGCGCGCAGCGACTCGCGCAGATCGACCACGGGCACCTCCAGCGCGTCGAACAGCGCCCGCAGCCGCACCGCCCCCTCGGGATCGCCGTCGAGCTCGGCCCTGGCGCGGTGCAGCACCGTGCACAGCCGCACCCCGGCACCGGCCGCGCGTCCGGCGATCGAGCGCAGCTCCGCCGGAATCAACTCGGGCGGGCGTCGCTCGAAGGCGGCACGCCCGGCGTGGGGCGTGCGCGCCGGACGCAGCGGCCCGGCGAGCGGCGCCGGCAACCACCGCGTGCCGTAGCGCTGCACGGCCTCCACGATCGCCAGCGGCGGCCGCCGCACCGGGTGCGTGTCGGGGTTCAGCGGTTCGAAGGTGCGCAGGTCGGTCCAGTCGTGGGGCGAGAGCACCAGCACGAGCGTGTCCGCGCCGTCGAACCCGAAGACGTCGAGCCAGGCCCGCAGGTTGCCCGGCCCCCAGCTGCCCGCGCTCGCGTTCAGGTACAGCGTGTCCCCGGCCGCCTCGCTCAGCCGCGTGGTGGCCAGCTCCGACTGGTCGGTCGGGTTGCCGCCGTTGACCACGCTGTCGCCGAGCACCAGCACGCGACGCCGCGTCGCGTCGGTGGGCGCCGCGTTGCGGCGACCCGCCGCGTCGTAGTCCTGGCGACGGCCCAGGCGACGCACGTGCTGGTCGGGCAACGGCAGGTACTCGATCGTGGGGTGCTCCGCGAACAGCACGGGCCGACCCAGCCCGGCCCCCGCCCGCAGCCCGACCTCGAGCACGACCAGCGCCGCGACGGCACCGAGCAGCAGGCGCGCGAGCGATCTCACGCGCGGGGGGCCGCGCGGCCGCTCGGGCCGGAGGATGCCGCGACCGGCAGGAAACGATGACGATCTCGAAAGACCATGCCGCTACCCATTCCGTGTACACGTCGGTATGTCGACATCAAGTGCGTCACGAAAGGGGGCCGGGAAGGGAGACCTGTCGCACGGGCCGGGCACGACCGCCGGGACGCCCGACCCGACGATCCGACCCGGTCGCGACCCGCGCGCCCCGCCGCACGCTTCAGGCGGGCGGGTGACCGGGCCGATACCCGGAAGCGCACGGGGCGTGTATCGCCCGAAGGTTGCAGGATCCGATCCATTCCGGGGACAGGTCAGATGACGTACTGGACGAGGATGATGCCGAGATTGCCGATACTGGCGCTGATGTTCTCGCTCGCCGGCATGGGTTGCACCGAAGCGGGTGCCGCCTCGCCCCGCACGGAGGCGGAGGGCGCGCAGCGCGCCGCCGTGAGCTTCATGCAGCGACCGCCGAAGTCGTACCCGGACGAACGCCGCCGGCAGTTCCGGGACACCGCCAGGAAGCTGGATGACGCCCGGCCCGGGAGCGACCCCGGGTGGACGGCCGCCGACGTGGAGGCGCTGCGCGAGACGGCGCGCGTCATGGAGAGCTTCGGGGATCGGGTCGACGCGATCGCCGCGATCGTGTCCCCGCCCGCCGCGGCGGAATCGTCGACGTCGCGCGTGCCGGTGTCGATGGTGGTGCAACCCGTCTCCGCACCGCCCGTCGAGGCGGCCGAACCGGTCGAGGCGGTCGAGATGCCGGAGGGGACGGAAACGGCCGACGTGACCGACGTGGCGGCCGGGTCCGGCGAGCCCCCCGCGTCGACGGACGTGGCGGCCACGGATCCGGATGCCGGATCGGAGGCCGCGGCGGATCCGGAGCCGGTCGTCGCGGCGCGGGTCGAGTCCGCGCCCGAGTCCGCGCCCGAGTCGACGCCCGAGTCGACGCCCGGGTCGGCGCCCGATGCGGAGCCGGTGCTGGGCGCCGCGACCCGCGAGGGGGAGCGCACCTACGGCAACAGCGTGGCCTCGATCAACGACGTCGCCAACCTGCCCATGAAGCGCGAACGCCACGCCCTGCGCTTCGCGGTCGAGACCACCTTCACCGTCGACCAGGTCCTCATGTGGTGGCGCTACAACGACCCCGGCAAGCGCTCCAGCTACTCCGCCGGCGACGGCGGCACCTACGAGGTGTCGCTCCAGCGCATCGACGCCTCCGGCGCCCCCGACGGCGACAAGCTGTTCGCCTACGTCGAGGTGGTCGATACCTACAACCGGCCCAACACCTCCTACTCCAACTACCAGCGCAGCCGCGACGTCCCCCGCACCGAGCTCGGCGCCGGCCTCTACGCCCTCGTGTTCGAGAACATCGACCCCGACCCGACCGCCAACTACTCCAGCCTCAACGGACCGATCTGGTGGAACTTCGAGGCCGAGGATCCGGTCGTCGACGCGCTCGCCGACCCCGCCCGGCCCCACCGCGCGGTGCTCAAGGACTACGCCGGCACCGGCTGGGACGTCGCCGGACCGCGCAGCGAGAACGGCCCCCGCGGCGCCTTCTACATGCCCGTCTGGGCGGTGCGCGACAGCCAGCGCGGCGTCAGCCTGGGCCAGGACATCCACTACGGCGAGATGGTCACCAGCCACACCGCCATCGAGGGCGACACCCGCGTGCGCCAGCGCATCGTGCCGGCCGGCAGCCTCGACGAGGCCCGCCTGCACCTGATGGTGGGACGCATCGGCGGCGACGGCCCCCTGCAGGTGCGGGTCGACGGCAGGGACATCGTGGACCTGCGCGGCCTGCCCAGCGTGCCCGACCCCGACCAGCTCAAGCACCGCGGCCAGCCCCACTACGCCTGGATCAGCCTGGCGGTGCCCGACGGCACCGTCGTCGCCGGTCGCGAGACGATCGTGGAGCTGCGGTCCCCGGACGGCGAGTACCGGATCTGCGCCGGCAAGCGCAACCGCTACTTCTCCGACGGCAGCTGGGAGGGACGGGCCGAGCGCTCGGTGGACGGGGGCCCCTGGACGGGCTGGAGGGCCTTCGCCGACGACGACTCCGACGACGTCCAGCTCTGCGCCTTCTTCTCCGAGGACCTTCTTCTCCCGGCGCGCCTCCCGAGGCCCGGGACTTCCGTCACAGTTCCATGATCGGACATGGACGGATCGACGTGAACCGGCCGAGACGGCACGTCCCGTCCGGACCCGCGCGGCGGCCGATCTCGCTACCATCGTCGGGCTTCGCGCCGTCGCCGTCGCGCTCGAACCCGCCATGGAAGCACCGATTTTCCGTTGACCACCCTCCCGACCCCCGCCCTCGCCTTCACCCTCGTTCTCGCCGTCATGCTGCCCGGCGTGGCCGTCGCGGCCGGCAGCTGCCTGGTGCGCACGCCCGTCGATCCGCCGGTGGACCCCGACCCGGTGCTCCAGGGCTACGGCACCGACACCCCGGCGGGCGCGGGCGGCACGACGTGCGCCGTCACGACGCTCGCCTCCACGGGCGAAGGCTCGCTGCGCGATTGCCTGGCCACCGACGGCCCGGTCGAGATCGGCTTCGACGTCGGCGGCACCATCGTGCTCGACGCGACGCTGCGCATCGACCGGCCCTTCGTCTCGATCCTCGGCCAGAGCGCCCCGTCGCCCGTGACGATCACGACCGACGACACCGTCAAGAACGCGGTGGTCAACATCCGCTCCCACGACGTGCTGATCCAGCACGTGCGCATCCGCGGCGCCGACAGCTACGTCGGGGGTGCCGTGGCCTGCTGCCACGACGCGCTGTCGATCTCGGGGCCGCCCGGCGAGGTCCACCACGTCGTGATCGACCACGTCTCGGTCAGCTGGGGCGCCGACGAGATCATGGACGTGTGGGGGGACGCCCGGGACATCACCATCAGCAACAGCATCCTGAGCGAGGCCCTGCACGACGCCGGCATCAGCTCCGGCGGGCCGGCGGGCCGGGGCCTGCTGATCGGCGAGGTCGGCAGCCGCCGCATCAGCGTGCACCACAACCTCATCGCGCACAGCTACCAGAGACACCCCTCGACCAGCGCCGACGACTCGCAGGTGGTCAACAATATCGTCTACAACTGGGTTTCCCGCGGCATGGACATCCGGGCGCGCTTCGGGGACGTCGCCGCGAACGTGATCGGCAACGTGTTGATCGCCACCGACGAGACGAGCGTGAAGTGGCGCGACATCCAGGTGCGGGACGAGGGGGGACACAGCGTCTCGGCGTACCTGGAGGACAACCTGGGGCACTACCGCACCGCCGCCGGCCAGCCCGAATGGGCGCTCGCGGGCAGCGGGGCGTACGACGAAGCGCACGACGACGCCTCGCAGCGCGCCGACACGCCGTTCCCGATGCCCGTCGTCGACACGTGGCCGGCGGTCGAGCTGGAGACGCGGCTGCTCGACGACGTCGGGGCCACGCTGCCGTCCCGGGACGCGGTCGATGCGCGCGTGGTGGCCGAGGTGCGATCGCGAACCGGTTACCTGCCGGACTGCATCACGGGCTGCGCCAGGCCCGCGCAGCGGTGAGACGGGCGCGGTCGCGCTTGAACACCGCCGGCCGCGCCGTCATCCTCGGACGATGACTGCCTCGAAAGCCGGATCGTGACGGACCGCCCCTCGCCACCGGTGCCGCGCCGCACCTCCGCACCCGCCACCACCGACGACGTCGACGGGTTCCTGGACCGCGTGCGCGGCGCACCGCCCGCCCGCGCCGCCGACACCCGCGGGCGGCTGATATTCGCCCTGGACGCCACCGCCAGCCGCCAGCCCGCCTGGGACCGCGCCGCCGCCCTGCAGGTCGGCATGTTCGAGTCCGTCGCGGCCATCGGCGGCCTCGACGTGCAGCTGGCCTACTACCGCGGCCACGCCGAGTGCCGGGCGTCGCCCTGGACCGACAGCGCCGCGAGGCTCGTCGGCTGGATGGAGCGCATCGACTGCCGGGCCGGGCGCACGCAGATCGGCCGGATCCTGGAGCACGCCAACGCCGAGGCCGGCAAGGCGGCCGTGGGGGCGCTGGTGTTCGTCGGCGACATGGTGGAGGAGGACGTCGATCGACTCGGGGACCTGGCCGGCCGGTCGCGGCTGCTGGGACTGCCGGTGTTCGTGTTCCAGGAGGGTGCCGACCGGGGCGCGTCGTACGCCTTCGGGCAGATCGCCGCGCTGTCGGGCGGCGCGCACTGCCGCTTCGACGCGGCCTCGGCGCACCGGCTCGGCGAGCTGCTGAACGCGGTGGCGGCCTGGACCGCGGGCGGGCGGGAGGCGCTGGCGCGACTCGGGGCGAGCTCGCCGGGGGCGAAGGCGCTGCTGGAGCAGCTGCCCGGGTGAGGATCCTCTTCCTGATCGCCGTCGGCGCGGTCGCCTGGCTGCTCTACCGGCTCTACTTCAGGGCGCTGCTGGCACAGGGACGTCCCGGGCTCGTGAAGATCGCGCTGGTGGGGCTGGGCCTGGTGTTCCTGGCGCTCGCGCTGACGGGGCGCGCGCCGGCGGTGTTCGTGTTCATCGGCGCGCTGCTGACGCAGGCGATGCGCTTCGCGCCGCTGCTGATCCGCTTCGTGCCGTCGCTGCGGCAATGGTTCGGCAACGGGTCGTTGCCGGGCGGCGGCCCGTTCGGGGGTTCCGCGACCGGTCCGGAGGCCGGGAACGCGTCGGGACGCGTCTCGCAGGTACGCACGCGCACGCTGCTGATGCAACTGGACCAGGACAGCGGGAAGATGTCCGGCACGGTGCTGGCGGGACCGTTCGCCGGGCGCGAGCTGAGCGGCATGAGCGACGACGAGCTGGGGAGGCTGCACGAGGGGTGTCGCCACGATGACGCCGACGCGCTGCGGCTGCTGGAGGCGTGGCTGGTTCGCGAGCGCAGGGAGTCGTGGGGGGCGAGCGGAGGTGCGGGTGCGGGCGGCGCGCACGCGAGCGACGACCGGTCCGGAAGCGGGACCGGAGGTCGGTCGGGCGGCGATATCGGCGAGGCCGAGGCGCGCGAGATCCTGGGCGTCGGGACGGACGCGACGCGCGAGGAGATCGTCGCGGCGCACCGCTCGCTGATGTCGCGGCTGCACCCCGACAAGGGAGGCAGCAACTGGCTGGCGACGCGCGTGAACGAGGCGCGGCGGGTGCTGCTGGACGCGATCGGCGCGTAAGGGGCGCGCCCCGCCCGTACCGCCCGGCCTCAGGCCGCCAGTTCCTCCTCCGTGCGCCCGGCGGCCACGGCTTCGATGTACCAGTGCGGCTTGCGCCCGCGACCCGCCCAGGTCTGGCCGGGGTCGTCGGGATTGCGGTACTTCGGTGCCACCTTGCTGCCCTTGGCCTTGGAGACCCGCTTGCCACCGGCCTTCTTCTTGGAGCGCTTCTTCTTGCCGCCCGCGGCGGGGGTCGAGGAGCTGGCCGGGGGGGAGGAGGAACCGCTGTCGAACAGCTCGCCGAGCTCGAAGCCGGCCTTGCTGGCCACCGCGGCGATCTTGGCCATCACGGAATCGCGTTCGCGGCCCTGCTTCGATTCGATCGCCTGCTCGATGGCCTCCCTTTCGGCGTACAGCTCGGACAGCGTCAACTTCGAATAACTCGTTGCCATGTTAGTTCAGTATTACCAATTTATCGTCACGGGAGAATGCGAAAACATCGGTCATGCGTTTCGCGCAGCACAGTGTACAGACGCAAGGGACGCGCCATTGCATTGCATTCGCGATCGGGGGCGATCGTGCAATACCGAACGCGTGCAAGGGCGATGGAAAGGCGAGATGGAAAGGCGAGACGGAAAGGCGAGACGGAAAGGCGAGACGGAAAGGCGAGACGGAAAGGCGATGAATAGACGTCGGACAGGCGATGGACAGGCGATGGACAGGCACCGGACAGGCGCCGTCGGCGGGAAGGTTCCGGGTGCTCGCCCGGGAACGCGTTCCGACGGCGTCGCCCGGGCCCGTCCGGCCTTTGCCGCGATCGTTCCTATACTCCGGCACGCCGCTTCGAACGCCGCGCACCGACCGGTGTGACGCCCCCCCCCCCGCCGAGACCGTCGCCCCGCCGTGCGATCCCTGCTCTCCGTGCCGCTGTTCGCGCTCCTGCTGGTCGTGACCAACGGGGCCATGCTCGGCGGGCCCGCCGAGGCGCCGCTGATCAACATCGTGCTGGGCGAATTCGGGCTGCCGTCCGGGCGCACGGTGTATCTCACCGTGGCCGACGCGTTGCTGCTCGGCGGCGTCGGATGCCTGTGGATCGAGGTGCTCAAGGCCACGCGCACCTCCACCGCCTCCATCGTCGATCACGCGCTGTCGCTCGTGGTGGCGGTGATCTACCTGATCGAATTCCTGGTGGTGGAGCGCGTGGGCAATTCCACCTTCCTGATCCTGACGGTGATGACGTTCGTGGACGTGGTATCGGGATTCACGGTGACGATATCCACCGCGAAGCGAGACCTGGCGCTCGGCGGTTGACGTGATCGCCGCATCGGGATGCGGTCCGCGGACGACATTTCAGTCCTCGGGCACCCGCCCCACCAGGTCGTGCGCGTCCGAATCCACGATGTCCACCTCCACCAGGTCGCCGGGCGACAGGTCCCATTCCTCCATCGGCACGCGCACCAGGCCGTCGATCTCCGGGGCATCGGCGTAGCTGCGCGCGATCGCCCAGAGCGGGCGCTCGCCCTGCCCCGCGTCCGCGTCCCCGAGCGCACCCCCGAGCGCGCGCCCCGGCGCGCCCTCGAACCCGCCCGTCGCGTCACCGTCGAACCGCCCGTCGTCGAGCGCCACCCCGACCTCGTCCACGATCACCACCTCGCGCCGTCCCACGCGCGCGGCCAGGCGCTCCGCGCTGATGGTCTCCTGCAGCGCCATGAGCCGGGCCTTCCTCTCCTCGGCCACGTCCGCGGGCACGGGGTCCGGCAGCGCGTTCGCGGTCGCGCCCTCGACGGGCGAATAGGTGAAGCAGCCCACCCGGTCCAGCCGCGCCTCGGACAACCAGTCCAGCAGCGTCTCGAAGTCGGCGTCGGTCTCGCCGGGGAAGCCCGTGATGAAGGTGCTGCGGATGGCCAGATCCGGCACCTGCGCACGCCAGGCGTGAATGCGCTCCAGCACGTTCTCGGCCGCCGCCGGCCGGCGCATCGCCTTCAGCACCGTCTTGGAGGCGTGCTGGAACGGGATGTCCAGGTACGGCAGGATATTGCCGTCCGCCATCAGCGGCATGACGTGATCGACGTGGGGGTACGGGTAGACGTAGTGCAGCCGCACCCAGATGCCCAGTTCCCCGAGCTCCCGGCACAGGTCCAGGAACTTCGTCTTCACGGGTCGCCCGCCGTGGAAGCCCATGCGGTAGCGCAGGTCCGCCCCGTAGGCCGAGGTGTCCTGGCTGATGACCAGCAGCTCGCGGACCCCTGCGTCCCGCAGGCGCTCCGCCTCGCTCAGCACGTCGCCGATGTC
>JAULKR010199431.1:0-17161 GCA_032356305.1 Prasiola linearis | reverse complement strand
GCGGATCCTTGTCGCTCGCGCGGCGGCGTCCGCCGCCGCTGCGGCGCACGCGACGCCACTCGTGCGCCTCGGACGGAGCATCGGCGGTACTCTCCAGGGCGGCACTCTCGAGCGCTTCGAGCTCGCGGATGCCGCGCCCGATGGTGGTCTTGGACAGGCCACTCGCCCGATGAACCAGGGCAATGCCACCATGGCCAAGGGTCATGGCCTCGGAGGCGGCCCATTCGCGTCGGCCGCGCTCATCGAGCGAGGGCAGCAGTCGCTGGTACTGCTGACGAATTTGCTGTTCGGTCTTCATGCCGGCAATGTGGACGCAGTACAGGATAAAATCAAGTTATTTATTCACAATCCCTAACGGCAGTGGTATTCGGGTTATCCCTCGTCATCGCAGTAATCATCTTCATCGAGTCACTGGCGAGCGCGGGATAACGTCGCGGTGCTTGATTTCGCATTGGCGCGGATGGGACGTGGACGATGTGAGATCCATACGGGCTCCTCATCGTGGGTACTCGCGGCTACAAGATCGGGCCATGCTCATCTGAAATCCTCCACGCTGTCCGAGCTGGTATCGACCACTCGAGATCCGACGAACGAGCCTTTTGTCGGAAGGTCGGAACTGACTGATCGGAGTGTCCTTTCCCGTTGGCCGACGACCTGACGCGTCACGAGCGATCGAGCGTCGCGTTGCTGCTCTACGGGTTCGTCGGTACGCTGCGACGATCGGAGCCGGTTGGGTTCAACGTCGATCGCATCGACGCTCATGAGCGCGAGCATCGGACCTCGTTCTTCAAGGGTGATCAGGAGGGGGGAGGCCAGGTGATACCGATTCTCGGGCGAGTGGGATCGGCCTACTGTCCCGTAGCCTTCGCAGAGGACCCCGGTCGGCCTGCTCGTCGCCTGAGCCCTGTTCACGCTCCGGCGGACGGGACGAGGACATCGAAGCGGAACGTCCGCTCGGGGCGGACGCCGGGTCTGCGGGCGCGACGCTCCAGCCAGAGGATCGGCCGCCCACCTACGTCGCGCAGCATCCTGTAGCGCGTCGTCAGGGTCAGGCCTGAAGGGGGGATCGCGCCTCGGCGGATGCGGTGCGCGATGCCCGGCGTCGGATCGGCCAGAAGGGCCGAACGCGCCCTGCGCGCACGGCCATTCGGCTCGCGCAGCTCCGCCTGCACGACCCAGGTTCCCGGCGGGCTCGAAGGATCGGTCACATAGGCGAGGAACCGCGGTTGCGGCGTGGTGCGATGCGCGTAGTCCAGCGCCTCCGCGCCCCCGATTAGCGCGGGCGCGCTGGCGGGAACGCGCGCCTCGTCCGGCAGGACGGACGGCACGTCGCGGCCGCGAACGCGGCTCTCGACCGCCCAGATGAGGTTGGCGATCTCGTCGGGCGCGAGATCGACAACGTCCTCCTCGGGTCCGGTCAGCGCCTCGGGCGCCGCGCTCAACAGCAGGACGTGATCGGTCGGTAGTCCGGTCGTGGCGAAGGCGCGGGGCGACAGCGGTCCGGGCGAACTCACCGGTATCTCGGTGCCGAAGGTGTCGATCAGTGCAAGGTCCGTGACTCGCAGAAGCGCCCCCGCACGGTCGCGCACCGGCAGCGTCAGCCAGTGGCGCACCCGCCCGAGACGCACCATGTATTCGGCCAACCCGTCCTGCCCCGGCTCGGCTCCCCCGCGCATGAAGTCCGCGTCGAGGTCGCCAAGCGCGAACCATCCGGGGCGCGGGGCGCCAGGCAGGTCGACCCGCTTGGTGTAGACATGGCGTCGGGGCGCGTCCGGATCGGGGTCCGGCAGGCCGGGACCCGGGCGGCGGGGGTCCAACGGCGCCGCGTCCGGCGCCGGAACGCGGTCGAAGCTGAACCAGTCGGCGGCGCCGCCCCGGTGGCCTTCGGCGCGCAGCGCGATGCTGCCTGCACGCGCCGGCACGTCGTGCCTGAAGGTCGCGGGGTCGTAGAAGTCCGCTCGAGGCTTCGGTGCGAAATCCCCGAACTCCTCGACCTCCAGACCGAGCGGGCCGCGTTGGCGCCAGAGCACCAGACCATCCAGCCCACTACCGTCGAGGACGTTGTAGGGGACGGGCAGGCCGTTCAGCGTCAGATCGGCACGCTGCCCCAGCTCGGGGTGCCGTCCCGCGATCAGTCGTCCCGCTCGGGTGCGGGCGGACGGCGTCCAGGCATCCTCCGAGGCCCCTTCCAGAATGGGCTCGATCGGGGTGGTCGTGGGGTCGTGCCCGGCGATGGGGGCGAGATCGGCGCGCCGAACCCCGTAGCGGGCCCGCGTCGGGTATCCCCCGTCATGACCCCGCCGCTCGCCCATCTGCCACTGCCGGCCCAGCATCCACAGCGGATCGGCCAGCGCGGCACCGAACGGGCCGGCCGCGCCGGGGCCGGTCGCGAGGGGCTGGATCGTCTGGGAACAGGGAGTGGGGGACATCAGGGAGGGCTCCTCGTAGGTCGGCCGTGATAAAGCCAAGGGCCTGCCGGCGTCGGGGCCATCAGCCTCTGAGGCGACCACGGCTCGATCATGTCGCGCGCCTCGTCCGGCCTCGCCATGCGGGCCCGGGCCAGCACGCCCAGCCAGCTCACCGCCTCGTGCAGGCGATCCGGCGTCCAGTCGCCCGGCGGCAGCATCAGCAGCGCCGCGGACGGGCGGGCCGGCGGCGCGAGGCGGCGGAGGGTCGCGGCGGCCGAGATGTCCGCATCCCCGAGTCCCTCGGCGTAGCGGTCGAGAACGGCGCAATGGACACGCCCGCTCAAGTCCGAGCCCGGTGGGCACAGAACGACGGTCACTTCGGCCGCGTCCTCGTCCGGACCCAGGGCGAACGGATCGCTCCGGTTCGCGCGCAGCTCCAGAGCGTCCGGATCGCGCAGACGCAGCGCATCGGCCACGGCGAGACGGGGCCGGACGGCGCCCATGAGGCCGAGCCAGCCGTCCGGATCGGACAGCGGCACGGCCCCCGGGGCGACGTCTTGAAAGACCGCATAGGGGCCGACCGGTGCCTCGTCTCCCAGAAGAGAGGAGATGGCGGCCATGACGTCCGGCACGGGCGCCTCGGGGGGAAGGATCAGCGCCGCGGAGGCCCGCCCGTCCAGAACGGCCTGCGCGCCGTCCGCCAGGCTCCAGGCCAGGGGGTGGACACCGTTCCCTGGAAGGCCGCGCGCCAGTGCCGCCAGCCCGGCCAGGCGAGCGGTCATCTCGAAGGCCAGGGGAACGCCGGAAGGCAGGCCCCCGTGGCCCGGGCTGGGGGCGCCGGCCAGCTCGGCGCGCGCCGCGATCGCGGCATGAGCCGCGAGGCCCGGCCCCGCCTCCAGTCGAAAGCCGTCGCCGGCCCGCGCCTCCAGCGCCTCGCGCAGGGCCCCCGGGCCGATCAGTGCCAGGTCCGAGGGACGCAGACCCAGGTCGGCCAGGGAAAGGGTGACGGTGCCGGTCTTGTCGCGGAGCGTGAAGTCGATGGCGCCGGGCGCCGCGGCGGCGCACCAGCGCGCCAGCGGGCCCAGCGCCGCCTCCGCAGGACCCGGCGGCGACACCACGCCATCGTCGGGGATCGCCAGCAGGACCGTCGTCGTCACCATCCGCTGGCCGGCACCGCTCGACACCCCCTCGAAGCGCTCGGGAAGCGGCGTGCCCTGATCGGGTGAGAAGACACGCCGCATCTGCGTCTCGCGTCCGGCGACGCCCGCATGGACCCCCTCCAGCAACATCAGGTCCGCGAAATGGCGCATGACGGTGTTGGCGGCCCTGAAGAACGCGGGATGGGCGCGGCCGAAGGCGTTCTTCGCGGCCAGTTCCTCGGGCGTGTCGTTCGAGGAGAGCCCGCTGAAGAACGCGAGACCGTCGGTCGCGGGCGGTTGCCCGGTCTCCCCGGTCAGGGGGAAGAGCGCGCGCAGCGCATCGACCGAGGCATGAGCGTCCGTCGGGTCCAGTTCCGCCAGCCGGGCTTCGGCCATCGCGCCAAGCACCTCGGCAGGGGTGCGCCCCTCGGCCACGCCTTCGGCAAGATCGAGGCACACGCGTATCTCCAGACTGCCCAACGCCGGGGACTCGCCCCCGACCTGCAGCAGGGCAAGGGCCATGGCCTGCACGTCGGAAGGGGCGAGCTGCATCCGCGGCGTTGCCTCGGCGAACGGATCCGCCGGCCGCGGCGCATCGACCCAGCCATAGGCCCCCACGGTCAGGCGCGGCGCACCGTCCCGCGTCAGGGCTTCGTGTGCCAAGGCGGTGGCGATAGCGTCGGCCCGGTAGGCGGAGGCGTCGAGGCAGGCCCGGAACGCGGCGTCGAGGTCGGCCACCGCCGCCGCCCCGTCCGACCCGGCCACGAGCCGCGCGAGGGCGACGACGTCGTCGCGCATCGTGCGACCGGCGGCCAGCGCCGTGCCCGGCGCGGCCGGGGCGGTCCCGTAGACCGCGTCCAGCCCTTCCCCCGGATTGGCGCCCAAGGCGGCGTCGACATGCGCCCATGCCGCGATCACGACGCGCAGGAACAGGCTTTCGGGCCCGTCGAAGGCCTCGAGGAAGAGGTCTCGCAGAGCTCTCGGTGCGGGTCTGTCAGACACGCCGCTGGGCGTGCCGAGTTGCGAGAGCACGGTCGCGAAGGGGGCCGGATCGCCGTCCCAGACGAGCGGCAGGTTGGCGTCCACCAGTCGTTCGGCCGTCGCGCCCGGCAAGCGTTGCCGATCCTGCCACCCCCCGGAGCGACCGGAGGCATCGAAGCGGTCCGCCCGGCGCAGTCCGATCACGTGGGCCTCGGCGCCGGGGCCCGCGGACAGGATGGCCCCCAGGGCGTCCGCATCGCCGGTTGCGGGCGGCGGCGTCGCGCGGCCCGCCGCCTCGAGTAGCCCGTCGCGCAGCAGCCCGAGCGAGCCGCTCTCGGACGGCAGGTCGAGCGGCAGGAGCCCGTAGGGCTGACCGGCCACCGCAAGAGGTTGCGCCGGGCCGCGCGGGCGCAGGTTGGCGCGCGCCCAGGCATGATGGGCGAAGGCGTCCGCACCGCGATCGCGGGGATCGATGCCACCGAAGAGTGCAAGCCAGGTCAGGCTCACCGCGATGGCGTCGATCTCCCCGAACCGACGATCGAGGCCGTACGGCGCCGCGACCGGTACGGCGCCCATCTCGGTCTCCGCGTCCAGAAGGGCCGCCGTCCAGAGCCCGTCGTCGGTTCCGTCGTCGGCCGCGGGTCCCGCGCCGACCGCATTCGTGCGCGCCCCGTGCCGCAGCAGCGGCGCGCCGCCCTCGATCAGGCGTGCCAGGTGGGCGCCGCCATCCGCGCCATCCGTGCCGATCACGCTCACCCGCTCGATGTCATCGGCGACGGCGCCGAGCGGCACGTCGACGGCCAGGCCCACGGCGGCCGCGGCCTCGAAGTCGTTCCACCAGCGCGGCGAGGCCGCATCGGCGTATTCGACAGCGATCTTCCGGGCGTCCACCTCGGTTCGCGCCACCTTCTCGGGTGCACGGCCGCGGCGCGTGATCCAGAAATCGAGGACCCGGGGGACCCCGTCCATCCGCGCGATGACCGGATCGTCGTCCGGGGCCGGCGCATCCGGTCCGACGAGGGACCCGCCCTGCTGGAAGAGATGGAGGTTCAGGTGGGGCGGGAACCGGCGCACCAGGGTGACACCTCGCCGTGCCCCGACCAGCGCGGTGAATCGCGCCCAGGTCGCGCGGCCCTGCGGATCGCTCCGAATCGCGTCGGCCGGCATCCCCTCCATCTCGCGGTGCAGATCCAGAAGAGCGTCCACCTCCTCCGCCTCCGGTGGGGCGGGGTCGACGGAGGACAGGGGCGCGTCGGGCATGGCCCGGATGCGCAGGGCGTGGCCCGCCCCCGAAGGGTCGGTCCGGAACGCCGTCTCGACGGACAGGGGCAGCATCAGCCGCCCCGCGCGATCCGAGTCACGACGGGTCCGTGCCATGCCGGCCCACATCAGGTCATCGTAGAGCGGCCCGAGCCGGGACGTGTCCCGCAGCAGGCCCAGGGGCGCGGGTGGCCAGTTCGCCGCGGCGCCCCGGCCCACGGTGTCGAGCGCGTCCGCCGCGTGCCCCGGATCGGGGTCCGTGCGGCCGAAGGCCTCGGCGACCGGATCGCGCTCCAGGGCCAGCAGGTGGGCCGGCGTCTTCGCCGCGCCCAGCACACGCCGCCCCTCCCGCTCGGCGGCGTCAAGATCGATGGCCCCGCCCTCCAGGTCCGCGAGATGCGCCCTCAGCACGTCGAGGCCGGGATTCGCCGTCCCCAGGCCGCCACCGCCCGCCAGGAACCACCCCAGGGCGGCGATATCGGGGCGGCGCTTGAACCAAAGCTCCTTCAGACGCCCGCCGAGCTCGGGGCGGCTGTCGGCCGCCCGCCCCGCCGCGGCGGCCGACAGGAGCACGACCAGCCGGGCCAGTGCCGAGAGAGGATCACGGACGCGCATGACCGCATCGAGAAGTTCGGCGATCCGCTCCTCGAGCGCCTCGGCCATCTCGTCCGAGACGAAGAGCAGCCGGACGAACGGCTCGGCGATCTCCTGCGGGTCGACGCCTCTCAGGACCCTCTCGCCGATCTCGGCGGTCAGCGTGTCCGCCTCGCGCGGATCGATCGCGAATCCCTGCGGCCCGACCTCGCGCCAGAGATCGAACGTCATTTCCCCCTCGCCTTCCAGCGCGATCTCCGCCGCGAGGGACACGCCTTCGCGGGGGTTGCGCTCCGCCACCGCGGCGATCTCCCGCGCCGCGTCGGCGGCCCGGCCGACGGGCAGGCCGATTAGCTCGGCGATGTCCGAGAGGGCATCGTTCGGAGGATCCGCACGGCGCGCTCGATCCGCGAGGACGCGCAGGGCGCGCTGCGTGTCGGCGATTCGGGTGGCGAGGGCATCGATCATCACGGAGCCTCCAGGTGCGGTCCGAGGTCCATCACGATGCGGATCCGCAGGCGCCACAGGGCGACGGCCATCGCGGCGCCCCGCCCCTCGGGGGCGTCGGGCCCGTTCCACGGATCGGGCCCGGCCACGGCGCGGTAGCCGCCATCGGCCGTCCCCTGCTCGAGGACGAGGCGCGCGCCCGCCGCCTCGGCCATGGACACGTCGAAGCCGACGAAGTGAACGTCCGCGTCGATCGCTCCCTGGATCGCGGGAAAGGCGGAGGTCCAACCCGCGTCGTCCGGCATCTCGAGGCGTAGCTCCAGCGCGGGATAGCGCCGCAGAAGGGGCGTCTTGAGCAGGATCGTCAGGTAGTCGGTGGGCTGACGGTCGCCGGGCTCGAAGCCCTGGCGATGATCGGCGTGCCCGAGGGGCGTGTTCCCCCAGTCCGCGATCGGGGCGATGTCGGGCACCCATCCGTTCTCGGTGTCCAGATCCCAGAAGTTCCGGCAAGGCGTGGAGGTGCGGTCCACGTCGATCCCGCGCCAGAGGAGTTCCGACAAAACCCCTTCGTTGAAGCCGACCATGAAGGCATCGATGAAGGCCGCGTTGGTCCGCATCACCGCAATCGAATGGTCGGGGATCAGGTTCCGGCCCGGCAGAATCCAGTCGCGGGCATGGTCGCGCAGGTAGGACCAGCCGGGTGTGTCGAGGCCCAACGGCGCACGCAGTGGCCCCTCAGGCAGGGCGTCGCCAAAGCGCGCGGCGGCGGCCGGCCCGCCGCCATCGCCGATGGCGGTCTCCAGCGCCGAGGACAGGGCCTCGGGGTCGACGGCCTGCGGGACGCGCGAGACGGGCAGGAGGCCCGCGGGAGCCTCGCCGCCGGGCTGCGAGAGGCGAAGGCGCGGCGTCTCGGAGAAAAGCGGGTCTACGATCACGTGCAAGCTCGAGAGCGGCAGGCTGCGGCCCATCACGGCCGCCCAGACGAGACCTGGCCCGGCCATGGGCTCGTGGCCTATTTCCTTGACCCTACCCGCCAGGGCATCCAGGGCTTTCTCCGTCTCGAGGGCCTGCGGGTCGCCTGCGCCCGCGATTCCGTCCCCGGCCTGCCGCAATCCTTGGGCTGCGCGTTGCGAGTCTTGCGCCGTTGCCGCCAGGAGGATGCCGTCGGTGGCGGGACTGCCGGCCAGGATGCGCTTGGCATAGTGGGTAGGATCGTCTAGATCCTCGGCGGAGAGCGGTGGATCGAGCCAGTCGCCGCCCAGACCGGCCCAGAGAGGCAGGTTGCCGTCGCCCCGGTGGTGCCTGAGGGCCTGCGCCGCGGCGTGCATCGTCAGCGTGGCGCGAAGCTCCTCGCGCAGAGAGGCGACCCAGGCGAGCAGATCGTACGGCGACAGGCCCGCCCCGGTTGATCCTGCTCCGTGCAGGCGGTCTTCGAAGGAGCCCAAGGTGCCCGGCGTCCCGTCTTCCTCGGTGATCGGCAACTGGCTGTTCGCGTCGCTCTGAACGACATCCAGGGTTCGGGCCCAAACCGCCGCGAGCGCCGGCGTCGTGCCCGATGCCGTTCGCGGCAGCTCGGCGGGCGCGCGGCGGGCGAGCGCCTCGATGGCGGCGACCGGCGATAGGCCCTGGCCGCGTAGGGCGGCCGAGGCGGCCGGGGTGGCGGCGTCCGCCCCGAGGCTCGTCTCGTCCAGCGCAACGGCCACGCTGCGCCCGCCCGCGTCGGTGCGCACGTGCGGCGCGAAGGGGCCGCGCGTCTCCAGCGCGTGCTCGTCCTTCGCCGTCAGGGCGAAGCGACGGCTTCTCCAGACCCCGCGCAGCTCCGTTCCCAGGGCCGCCGCGGCCGTCAGGCGCTGCGCCGGCACGAGACCGCTCAGCTGGGCCCGCGCAGCGCGCATGACGACATCCTCCAGACGGCGCGCGGCCTCGATCCCGAGCGACGCGGCCGCCCTGAGGCGGGGGTCGTCGTTGAGCTGCTCGCGCCAGGGCGCAGCAGTGCCGGGGGACGCGTAGCGGTAACCGTAATCGGGCAGGCCGAGGACGGGACGGCCGTCCGTGGCGACGGGCGGCGCCTTGCGCGCGGCGAGTTCCGCGGTGACATCCGCGGGAACGGCCGCGTCGGCCGTCCGGCTCGCGGGGATCAGCACGCCCGACATGGGCAGGGCCACGGCGCCTGCAGCGGCGGGATAGGTCACCGTGGCCGTCGCCACGCGGGGGTCCGACCCGATGTCGAGGATGCGCAACTGCTGCGCGAGAAGGCGCGCGTCGCCAGCCTCCGCATGGGTGCGGAACGGCCAGTGATCGAGGACGCGCAGCTCGACATGATCGGAGGACGGTGCAGCGGGTCGCACGCACAGGCAGGCGACGCGGCTGGCTCCGGCAGGCATCGCACGCGGATCGATGAGGCGGGCGCGCCCGTCCGTTCCAGCCCTCGCCGCGAGGTCGTCCTCATGGATCACGTGCGCCCACAGGGCCGCGTCGTCCAGAAGGTCGAAGGTCTCGCCGCGCGGGGCGCCCTCGCGCGGGCGCACGACTCGCTCCTCCTCGGAAAGCTTCAGCCTGACGCCTTCCGCGTCCTGCACGAGGTTCGCGGGATCGGCCGCTACGAGGACGAGCCAGGGGTCGTCGCCGGTGGAGGGGGCATAGCGCCAAGGCAGGTCGGGGCCGGAGAACTCGATGAACGGGGCGGCCACGGTCTCCACGTCCACGGACTGCGGCATGGGGAACCGCGCGCGGATCGCGGATGGGGTCAGACGCTCGATCTCGGCCGCCCCGGCGGGGACGAACGGGATCGTCGCGCTCTCGGGACCGGCCCCGTTCGGACTACCGGCATCTGTGAGGGTCAGGGTGATCTCGTCGCCGAGCCCGTGCAGGGCAGGGCGGACGGCATCGCGAAAGGCGGTCATGGCGCGCCCTCGAAGATCGCGGCGGCCAGGACGGGCGCGTCCCGCGCCACCGGGGCGGCCCCCCCCCGGGCCCGGACGAGCGCCTCGGCAATGCGGGCGGGCGATCCGCCGCGGACGTCGTAGAGCCGGTCCGTCAGACTGTGGCGCGGCGTGCGCGGCGCGCGGTCGGTGCGCGCACCCCGGCGGGCGAGGGCCGCGCGGCGAACGGCGGCAGGCGGCGTGACGGGCGCGCCGCGCGGAGGTAGGGGCTCGGATTCGGCCGCGCGCGTTCCGACTTCGATCACCTCGACGGCCGTCTCCTCGAAGGGAAGCGGCTCGCCCCTGGCCAAGAGCCCTTCGGCGAAAAGCCTGACGCCGTTCGGGTGTTCGGTGAACCCGCCCGCGCGAAGGCGCTCGGCGCGTGATAGGTCCAGATAGGCGTCATGTGCGAACAGCAGGCGCGGTCCCTCCCCCAGGGTCATTCCGGCGACGGCGGCACGCACGACCTGGCGGCCGCCCAGCACGGCGTTGCCGCGATGGCGGGTCACGTCCGTTTCCAGCGGCGCCTCGCCCTGCGCCCAGGTCAGGGCCGCGCCGGGGTGGACGACCAGCCGGCTCGGATCGTCCGGATCGCGCGTCCGGCTGGCAGCGACGACGTCCGGATCGGTGCTGTCGGCGGCGGTCAGGGCCTGCGGCGTGAAGGTGCGTATCACCTCCTCGGGCACGCTGACAAGACGCTCCTCGACGAAGTCCTGCGCGATCCGGGTCAGGTTGAACCGCTTGTCGAACGACTTGTCCCACCAGCCGATCTCGAACGTCGCCCTGAGATGCAGGACGGTCGGATCCACGCCCTTGAGCGTGCCCTTGACCGTGACCTTGGCCAGATCGAAGCTCTTCCACGAGACCGACACGCCGCCGCCGATGCTGGCGGTGAAGAAGAACTTCTCGCGGTCCTCGATCAGCAGGTCGGCATAGACCCACCCCTTGACCTTGAAGCCGCCGATCTTGCCTGTGGCGCTGATATGACCGCCCAGCATCACCGCGCTGTCGGTGAAGGCCAGATACCCCTCGATTCGCAGTGTGACGGGCAGGCGCGTGTCGACGTTCGCGCCCAGGCGCTGGAGCTTGGGGTAGAGGCCCCTGGCGCCGTCGTAGTCGGGGTGGAACCCGCCCAGCGTGATCTCGGTATGCGGGGCGTCCGCCTGCCGGTCGATGCGGATGGCCGCGTCACCGGTCAGCGACAGCGCCCCGATCAGCTTGCTGTTGACCAACGCGGCGTCGAGCGAGAACCGCCCCGCATGGGGGTCGAGCACGCCGACCGCATGGGCGTTGATTTGATAGATCTTCCGGACGATCACTAGCACGTCGTCCGCATCCGCCGCGACCACCAGGGACACTTTTGGCACGACGGGCGTCGCCAGGACGCCGGTGAAGACCATGCGCCCGATGCGGGGCCCCGCATCGGGCAGGTCTACCTCGATTTCCATCGCCGCGCCCAGCTTCAGCGATACGATCTTGACGAAGGACAGGTGAACGCCAAGGCCGACCACGTGGCTACCCTGCTTCCACGGGAAGAACGCGCGCAGGTCGCGCAGGATCACGGGCGCCTGCCGGATCGGGTCCTCGGGGAAGAACAGGCTGTCGAGCGCGCCACCGAGCAGCCGGCGCCGCATCTCGTCGGCGTCGATCGTCCGGTGCAGGCCGAACATGATCGACCCGGCCTCCAGGAAGATGCCGGCGAAGATGGGGATCGGCCTCCGCATCGTCAGGATTCCCAGGAAGCTCAAGGGCCGCCCCTCGGCCGCCCCCATCCACTGCTCGTAGAGCGCGAAGCCGGTGAACCCGACGGACCCGACCTGCAGGTCGAGCACGCCCCCCCACTCGACGCGGTCGGCGAAGTCGCGCGCGTTGCGCTCGACGAACCCGCCGCCGGAGACGCCCGGCAGCGTCACCTCCAACCCCAGGCCCGTGGGGCCCAGCAGCCCGAAATACTCCGCCTCCTCGTTGCGCGGCCGATGGTAGCCAGCCCAGAAGCCGAGCCCCGAGGCGACGATCATCAGGGGGCCCAGATCGAGCGAGAGATGGAATTCGGCGCGCAAGGCCAGTTCGCGCAGCTTCTTGTCCGCAGCGCCCGACGTCTCCTCGGTCTCGACGCGGGTGGGCAGGACGATCTCGACCCCGTGGATGGTGAACGGGCCCAGCGACTGCTCGATGACGACATAGGCCTCCGAGCGGCCCTGGATGTTGAGGCGGGTGCCCACCCCCGCCAGCCAGGCGAACTCCAGAAGCTCGTAGTCGAAGCTCATGCCCTCGCGAAAGCGCATCGGATCGCCCAGCTTCGCGCCCAGGCCGCTGCGAAAGGCACGGGGCGAAACGAAGATCGACATCTGTTCCGCCCGCGCGCCGAGCTCGAGAACGGGCGCCTCGTCCCGGATACGGGCGTAGAACGAGAGATCCTCGAGGGACAGGTTCGAATCGAAGGGGACGCCGAAGACGAAGTCGCGGCCGGCGGTCTCGCGGCTGAGCGTCGCCTCCACGGCCGCACCCTGTGCCAGCGGCTCGGACAAGGTGCCGTCGCGGTTGGGCAGAGGGGCGAGCGCCGCGCTCCACTCGCCCATCGTGCGACCGACGCCGAAAGTGACCATGGGCGCGATCCGCAGCACCCAGCCCTTGGAGAAAGGCGCGTTCTCGTCCGGCAGCGGGTCCTCGTCTTCAGCCGCGAAGCGGTGAACGAACTCGTCCTCCTCGACGCGCACGCCCATCCAGAGCTCGCCGTTGGCGTGGAGCTCTCCGCCCGCGTCGCGGCCGCTCGTGCCGCGCAGGGCGACGGTGACCTGCCGGCCGTCGGGCATGCCGGGCAGGTGGTCGAGCGCGTCCGCCGGAACCGCGCCGGAGCCGTGCAGGAGGAACGTCGCGGACGCCCAGTCCCGGTGCGTCTCGAAGACGGCGCGCAGTCCGGGGTCCTCGGTCATGGCCGCGGCGCCCCGCAGGGGGGCGAGCCGCAGCGATCCGCGATGCAGCGCGGCCAGCGTCCGGGGAGCCAGCACGAGCCCCGCCAGAAGCGCCACGATCGCGCTGGCATCCCGCTCCGGCGCAATGTCGCCTACGGCCGCGATGACGGTTTCGGTCGAGAGGAACGGCTTGTTCTCGCGCAGCCACTCGATCAGCCGGTCGGTATCCAGAACAGGGACCGACCCGCTCGGATCGAAGGCGATGACGCCTTCGAGGATCATCCAGCCGGCAAGGCGTGGATACTTGTCGATCAGCCACATCGCCAAGGCTGAACGGATCGCCTCCCATCGACGGGCGATCCAGTCCCGCAGACCCTCGATCAGGTCTTCCAGCCGACCGTCCAGATCAGCGATGAGATCAACGGCCAGATCAGCGGGGGCCGGATCAGCGGGCGGGGTCAGATCCGGCAGACCCGTCGCGAGTAGCTTGTCTAGCTCGCCTAGCTCGACCGCCGCGTCGAGCGCGCTGGCCCGAAGGTCCTTCGGCAGAGGCCCGAGCAGCCCCGCCTGCACCTGCGCGCCGTGGCGGATCGCCTGTTCGAGAGGACGGAACGTGTTCACGAGACCGGGGCTCCGGGCATCTCGACCTCCGTGCGCAGACGGGCGACGGGCTCGGCCATGAAGGCGCGCGCGAGCGCGTCGGCGCCGTCCGGATCCTCGAACCGATCGGGGTGGCCGCCGGCGCGATGCAGCTCTTGCACGACGCGGCGCGTGCCGTCCGCGCCGGCGGTGAACACGACGACGCCTACCTGCGGCAGGCCGGAGACGACGCGGCCCGTGCGCTCGACGTCGTGGAACATCAGGTCCGCCACGACGGTGACGCTGTTGGCCACGTTCCATTCGCCCCCCCACGGGGCGGGACGCGGTGTATTGGGCAGGCCGAGAGCGGTCTCGTGCGCGCCGAGCCGGATCGCATCGCGCCGCTCGTCGTCGATCAGTTCGGCCCGGTAGCTGTAGAGGGGCGGCTCGGTGATCCCGTAGGCCGCGGCGGTCTCGGCATCGAGGACGATCCGCCGCGACGCCGCCCGGCGCAGGGTTCGCCCGAGCGCGATGTCGGCGATCGAGTCGTAGGGCAGAGACGGCGCGCCCGGAGGCGGCCTCAGGAACGTGTCCGGATCGATCGCGGACACGTCGCGACCCCAGACGCTGAAGGTGCGCCGGCGCGTGATGTCCAGCGCCTGTGTCAGGCCCGCGCGATCGTGCAGCAGCCGGGTCTGCTCGTCGGAGTTCTTGGCGGCGCTGGCGCAGAACTGCACCAGGGTCGCCGAGCGGTCACGCCAATCGGTGTCATCGGGACTCGAAGGCGCCCGGGCGCCGCCCGTCACTTCCACCCAGCGGGTGAAGCCGTAATGCACATCGCCCCCCAGGAGGACGACGCGGGGGCGGCGCGACAGGCGCTCGATCAGGTCCTGCAGGGCGTCGCCGCGCCAGGATTCGTTGTCGCCGGCCTCGGCTCCCTCGAACAGGACCTTGGTCGGCTGGAGGACATGCTCCAGCAGGTGCAGGTTGAAGACGGGGATCGGCTCCACCACGATCAGCGTCCGCTCGTCGTCCGGGGCGGGGTCGGGCAGCATCTGCGCCAGGTCGTCGGGGTGCACGCGCCATGTATCCCGCCCGCGGTCCTGGAAGCCGCGCCGCATCCGCGCGTCCAGAAGAACGATGGGACAGGGGTTGTCGATCGCCACGGGACCACTCGCGGTATCGACTGGCGTCGCCGTATCGCCGAAGAGGCGCACCGACCAGTCGACCGGCTCCGGCGCCGAGGAACCCCGCAGGTCCGACATCGCCACGTTCAGCCCGGCGGTGAAGGTCGGGTCGAACCCGGCGAGCACGTCTCGGTCCGGCAGGCCCAGCCGCGCCTCGGTCGCGGCGCGTTCCGTCTCGGTCTCGGTCGCCCGATGGGCGAAGGCTTCGGCCGCGAGGCGGGCGGGACGCCCCGCCGCCATGTCCTCGGGACGGTTGCCCCAGTGCTGGAACAGCAGGTAGGCGCCGAGGCCGTTCGCCACGATGCGGCGGCCGACCGTGTCGCCCGGATTGGCGTAGACCTCCTTGATCCAGTCGAAATGCAGATTCCAGTCGTCGGTGACCTCATGGTCGTCGAACACCATCAGGGACGGCACGTTGGCCAAGGCGCGGGCGATCTCCGGCATGGCGCGCACGGTTCCGGCGATGGTCCGCTTGTGCTCGGCGATGTCGCGCAGGAACGTCTCGCCCAGTGGCGCCGCCGGGTCGGCGCGCCAGTGATGGTCGGGCACGGGCGGCATGTCGTTGGCGGGGAAGGTGTCGAACGCCGGCGCCGACCAGCAGGCGGGGGACCACGCCAGCAGGTAGTGGGCGACGTAGTCCTCGAAGAGCCAGAGCTGGTTGCCGGGATGGCTGGAGGTCAGCCCTGCGGCGTGGGAGGCCGGCTCGCGCGCCTTGGACTGCGAGAGCGGGCGCATCGGCTCCACCACATTGCCGGTCGGCCCCAGGATTTCGGTCTTGGAGTCCTTGGGACCCCGCGTCGCGGTGCTGCTGGTCGGAAAGTCCGCCCCCTCGTCCCGGCCGACGAGACCTCGGGCGAGCGCTCGCAGTTGCGGGAACAGAGCCGGCGAGACGTCATCGGCGTAGATCTGGTCGCCCGACAGCACCATCAGGTGCGGACGCTCCTCGGCGGGGCCGTCGATCAGCCCCGCGATCAGGGCCATCGCGTCGCGCCCGCCGCCATGGGGCTTGCGGCAGGAGGTGTGCACGATGCGCAGCCCGTCCTCTCCGGCGGGAAGCCCGACGAAGCCTGCCGAGTCGCGGCCCTTCGCCGCCAAGGCCGCCCAGTCGCCTTCCGGCAGGTCGTCGAGCGCCGCCCCCGAGAGGCGGTAGAGGTAGTCCTGCCCCGGCAGGAAGCCTTCCGGCGACTCGGCGTCCAGGCAGATCACCGACAGGCGCACGCCGATCCGCAGCGGCGTGGCCGTCGCCCGTGCAATAGGAACGGCGTCGCCCCACGTCGTGCCGCGCTTGACCTCCAAGGTGACGTTCTCGCTGATGGTCGCGTCGTCGCCCTGCAGCGCCGCGAACACGGCGACGTTGCGGCGCGTCAGCCGGCGCAGCATCGGACCTGCCAGCAGGGCGGGCAGCTCGGTCGGGTCAAACGATGGGAGCATGTTCCCTCCGAGAAAACCGTATCGGTCCCGAAGCCGGATCGGGCACGACGAGGGGGTGCGGGCCGATCACGCCCGCCGCCACTGCGCGGGCGCTCCCGATCGGTGCCCAGCAGTTATCTTGTCGAATACGCTCTCGACGTCGACGGGTCGACGGAATGGGTCACGATTACCGGTCGGGGTCGCGAGGCCATGTTCCGAGATGCCGCCGCCGTCGAACCGCCCCAAGATGGCGGCCGCTTCGATAGCCTCAACAACGCCATGAAGGCCGACCCCGGCAGGATCAAAACAGTCGAGGGACTGCGAAAGGCGGTTCCGATCCGTCGTAGCTCTCCGCGGCGCGCGGGTGCTGTCCCGGGTATCCGGCAAGGCGAGATCGGGCCCCCGAGCCTTCGGCATCATGTCGCTGATGAACACGGTGAGCACCTCCTTCCGGTATCGTCAGAACTCGAGATCGCAGTGCGCCACAGGGTCGGCAGCCGTACCGTGACCGGGCGCAAGCCCCAAGGCTCGCATTACGTCTGGCAGGCCACCTTCGGAGCGATTTTCGAAGAGATTAAAAGATCCTGAATCGTATTTCCACAACTTTTTTGTTCGTGGTTGGATCTGCTTCTTCGTCCGTGGCCGGATTTGCCGGCGAGGTACAGGAAGAATGACCGCCATGCGGTCGGTAAAGTTGGCAGATTCCGACCGATCGGGTCGGACTCGCCGGGGTCGCGCCCGGCGGTTTGCGAATTCACAAGGCGACTGCCGCTACGATTTCTAATGCGATCGCCCGCGCACCTCCTCGCTGACTGAGCCCGTTGTTTTCGCATGTGTGTTCGCACTCACAGGGAGAGCGCTTTAATGGCCGCTACGACTGGCGAGCACGATCTGGCGTGCGGAATTGTCCGAATCCTTCAGTCGCCCCATGAACGGGCATGCGGGTGTCGAGATTCCGGCGCCCTACATCTTGAAGTCTGTCCAGTTGGCGGCGTACGCGACGCAGGTCACGAGTGCGTAGCTCGCGTTGACGAACTCATCGCGGCGACGATTTTTGGCAAGGCGAAAGCGTGTCCGAAAGTACTGAGGGTCTCGGATACCTTGTCGGATCGCCCTCGCTCGACACCCGATCGCCGAACAGCACCAGGCACTTCATGCCGGGCGTGTCGTGCTGACGCCCTTCCCAGACGATGCCGTCGAGTCGCTCGGGTTCTGCGTGGAGGATCGTCGCGACGATTCGCAGCTTCGGGTACGCGTCGGTGTCCTGTTGCAGGGCGACGCACAGGGGCGAGTCCGGATCGAAGTCGGTGAGATCTGCCAGGC
>JAULKR010199320.1:0-17164 GCA_032356305.1 Prasiola linearis | reverse complement strand
GTGACGCTTCCACGGGGCAGGGGGGCGGCATGGGTGATCTTACATCGCAATCCTATAACCTGCCCATCGATCAAGTCGGGTTGCTGGCGGACGTGGCGGCAGCGCGGGCGAGTGATGCCCGGCGGCGGCGGGTGAAGGGCATGGGGCGGATATCAGCCTCAAGCGTATTGCGCGAAATGATTGAAGCGGCGACAGCTGATCTAGAAGCGGAGTTGCGGCGACTACGCGGGTAACAAGATCACATAGGGCAGTGATGAGTAGTGGGGCGGGGTGAGAGCAACACCTCGCCCTTTGCCGTCCATAGTCCTATTGCTTAAGATTGATATTTTTTATTAAGTTACTAAAAGTTAATTTGCTAATTTAATAAGTAGCACTAGATGTGTGTTTTTTGAGCGTCAGTTTTTGAAGTAAGGTGCGTCATAAAAGGTGCACATACGGTGTACTGGTTGACACAAATTTTATGCCAAGCTATATGAAGAAATCATCCGCATCCACGCGGGTGTGCCAAAGAACAGGAAGGGGGTGATTTAGGTGGATCGCCGAAAGCCTGATAAGCTCAAGATCGGAGACGAAAAGGACGACATTGAACTGGACGTAATCCAAGTCAAAGTCGTCCAATCGTTCGGAGAACGACTGTCAGAAGTAATCCTAGGGGTAGGTATCTCAACTTCTGGCGCTGTACTTGCTCTCGTCATTGCCGCCTACTGGCAACAATAGAGAGTACAAAAATTAGAAGGGGGGGTCAAGAGACCCCCCCTTCTTTCATACTAGTTCTAACTCTTTTTCTTCTTTAGAATTAGAAGTATTCTTGTTCAACCTAGGAACATCAATCATGAACTCAACCTCCATGGTTTCACCATTTGGTCGAGTAGCTGTGAATGTCATTCCTTCCGACAAGTATTTAGCGATTGATTCGTGAGTGAGTATTGCCTGCTTGACTACTTCGGTGATAGAGCTTGCATCCGTGAGGTTTCTTAGAGCTTCTAACCTTAGGACACTTCTCTCTGGCAGCGCCAGATTAACTCTGTGCTTAGACATGCGTCGGTCCCTTGCGGCACAAGTGCCGCTCTTATGTTGTTGATTGTAGAGGATAAGACAGCTGTAGAGGTGGCCTACGGCTTCACGTGACTGGAACAGGAAGCGCGCGATAAGGGGTGTGATATATGTATAGCATGGGCTTCCTCCTCTTGATTTTAGAGAACGATAGTGGGTGCCGTTACGGCTTTCGTTGTTGGAAGCTAGTAGGCGGTTTGCTGTACGTCAAGTTATATAATGTGTAGATTTTACACATATTATGCAACCCTATGATACTAAACACAAAAGTTTCTAATTTTACTGGGTTGTAGCGATACTTTACGCACTAACCCGTTGAAACAATGGTTAAAATCGATAAAGGTTTCGTTATTTAACTCGGTTGCATTTCTGTAGGAACATCATATGGATGTTGGATGTTTATACAGGGCGCGGACCATGGCAGGAATCGAGTACGTCGCTTACTACCGGGTATCGACCGAACGGCAGGGTCAGAGCGGCTTAGGACTTGAAGCGCAACGGGCTACCGTCGCGGAGTACGCGACCGGACACGGCGCGATCCTGTCGGAATTCGTTGAGGTCGAGAGCGGCAAAAGAAACGACCGGCCCCAACTCGTGGCGGCGTTGGCCGAAGCGAAGCGGCGGCGGGCGGTGCTGGTGATCGCGAAGATGGATCGGCTGGCGCGCAACGTCGCTTTCATCGCGAACCTAATGGAAGCGGGCGTAGAGCTTCACGCCTGCGACGTGCCAGGATCGAACCGCTTCATGCTTCACGTCATGGCTGCGATTGCGGAACATGAGCGCGGGCTGATTTCAGAGCGGACGAAGGCGGCGCTAGCGGCAGCAAAAGCACGGGGTAGGGCGTTGGGGTGGTCGAACCCTATTCGCACGGATCAATCGAAGGCGAGCGCGGCAGGGGTAGCAGTACAGAAGGCCGGTGCGGATCGTCATGCAGCGAATGTCCTTCCCGTCATTCGCGAAATAGAGCGGGCTGGGGTGTCGACCCTTCGCGGTATCGCAAATGCTTTGAACGCTCGAGGGGTCCAGACGGCACGCGGCGGGCGTTGGCACGCGGCTACGGTGCGGAATGTCATGCAGCGCGAGGGGGCAGCGGCGTGACGGCGTACCTCCCGCCCATGTTGCGTGATGATTTGATGTATAGGGTCGAATACGTCAAAAACAGAGCGCGCGAAGTTGAAGAAAATCCTGCAAATCAAATTGCTGAAATAGAGAAACAATATTGGGGAAGAAGCGACATAGGGTTTCGGGCTTATAGTGAAGTGATTGACTTGGCTGATTTTGACGGCTGGGACTTTGAAGAAGAAAGAATATTCGATTTTGATAAAATAGGTGATATTGAAGGAGAGTTAATAATAAACCATGGTGAAACCCTTAAATCTTCATTTAAAGGGAAAAGCATAGAGTGGATAAATATTAGAAAGTTTTGCCACGCTATCAATGACGCGGAGTGCGGAGGTAAGCACGAACTCTATAGATCGTTATTTTGGTTGGGCGCTAAAATATATGACGCCTATATGGTCGATAGAAGATATGCCGATAACGATAGAATAGGTAATCTTGCCTTATCGTATCTACTTTCAAAATATATAGCGCATCTTATATATTGTGAAAATGTTATATGTGTAAGAAAAAAGTGGGATGGCCTTATATGGACCCCTGTAATGGGCGGTATTATAGAAGAAGAGCTACTGAATTTTTCAGTTCATAGCTTGAGTTATATTTTACCTTTCTTGAGAAGTATTGATTCAGGGGATCAGCCTTATAATTATCAGTTTCTAATTGCGCGAACTGCACCGCAATCAATGACTATGGAGCGGTGCGATGATGATGAATGGGTGCCAGTCGACCCTTCTCCTTCGCAGTCTCTACTAGACCACCAGCGTGGTCGTAGTGGTCCTTTGCTCGACGCTAACAGGAAAGAAGAGAGCAAGGTCAAGTTAGAGCTGGAACGTGTCTATGCCGATAGAGCGGGAAAAGTGGCCACCAAAAAGGATGTGTTGAATTGGTTGAAAGGTAGGTTTGATCTTTCCGAAAATGCGGCGGAGCGCGTGCATGGAAAAGCTGAAATTCCAAAATGGAAGAATAATCCGGGTCGGCCTATCGAGAAAAATAGATTTGATTTCAATGAGATAAAATAAACCCCCCCAGTTTTATGAATCATACCCGTCTATTACCCTCCATGAGGTTTCTGCACTTTTAACCCGGCACAGCAGAGCGTGGGTTACATGGCGAAGACGAAAGCGATAGAGGCGAATACCAGCCACGGGCCGGGTGTATGCCTCAATTACCGTACTTTTCGCGAGGCGCTGTGCGCGCGCGATGATATGGCAATAATGATCCATGGCGCAGAGTGGAATAGCGGGGTCGCTGCGGCGGCACACTCCCTTGCTCTTCGCGTAGCACCTACCCTTGAACGGGTATTCTGTCGTCCTCGGGTTGGTGCCGAGTGCGACCGTGCTACGCTGGCGGTGGTTCCGTTCCCGGCGCGCGCGCTTTGCTGCGAAATCGGGGTCGATCTGTCCTCCTACCTGGCGGCTGTCGCTAATCTTGCGACACAGCATGTAGGAGTAGTCCTCGCGGAGCCGGGGCACGATTGGCTGCAACATATTGAGGAATGGGATTTCCTCGCCCCCTACCTGGACGCAGCCCCTACCTGGATAACGATGTATCGACCGGATCGCTTGTTGCGGGTCGATGGTATTCCCGTGGCGGCGTCAGTCCTGCTGGCGGGTGATCTTCTAGAAATCGAATTGAAGGCGGCTGCGAAAGTGGCGGGCCTTCCTTTTCACGTCGAAAGCGATGGTCCGGGCATGTGGCGCTCCATTGGCGAAATCAACAAGCCAGTATTTGAGAGCATCGAACTGAACCGCATTGCGAAAAGAGAGAGCAATCATGGGAAATAATCTCGTCTTTTCCATTATGGGAAATGATAAAACCGGGGGTGCCTTTACGTCCGTTACGAACAACCTTCGTTCAACAATGGGGGTTGTTGATGAAGCGCAGAAGAAATTAAGCGTATTCGGAAAGAAGGCGGCTGGTATCGGGGCTGTCGCGAGCGCAGGTATAACCGCACCGATTCTGGCAGCGGCTAAAGGTGTCGTGAGTGTGGGTGCCGAATTTGAAGCGGTGATGAACCGTATTCAGGGAACATCGCAAGCGCCTATTTCCGAGATGGAAGCACTGCGGAATAAAGCGAAAGAACTGGGATCAACCACCAGATTTTCCGCCAGTGAATCGGCAGCGGCAATTGAGACGTTGGCCAACAACGGTTTGAACGTAGAACAGATTCTAGGTGGTGCCTTGCAGGCGTCGATTGCTGCTAGTTCCGCTTTGGGCGGTGAGTTGGCGGCATCTGCTGATTTGGCAACGGACGTTATGGCGCAGTTCAGCAAGCCTGCTGCTGAAATGACAGGTATTGTCGACACGCTGGCTGCTATCAGGACAAACTCCAAATTCGATTTCGGCGACATAACGCTAGCGATCGGCAATGCGGGTGAGATTGCTGCAAACGCTGGTCTCGACTTCAACGAACTGGCCGTAGGTTTGACTGCAACGGCATCGAGCTTCACCAACGGGGCTGATGCGGGGACTTCGTTCAAGACGTTCGTTACGTCCCTGACCGGTAATAGCGATAAAGCGAAGGGTATGATCGATAAGCTCGGTATATCTTTTTACGATCTGCAGGGTGATTTGAAGCCGCTTCCTTCGATCGCTCAGGAATTGCAGGACGGCCTATCCGGCCTGACACAGGAAGACCGAACCGGCGCTCTCAAACAGATATTCGGCAACGATGCTTTCAGGACTGGTGCCGCTCTCGCGAAGCAAGGGGCAGCGGGTATCGAGAGCATAGCCGCGTCCATGGAAAAGGTGAGTGCTCAAACGCTGGCCGAAGCGAACATGAAGGGGTTCAGCGGCGCGATGGCGGAACTGCGATCTGCATTCGAGGGGGTGCAGTTGGCGGCATCGGACTCAGGGTTGCTGGATACCCTTACCGGTGTCGTCAGGTTCGCGACGGATATTGTCGGAAAGGTCGCGACGGCTGATCCGGCGATTGTGAAGATCGGTACAGCGGTCGCGGCGGCGGCGGCGGTAATTGGGCCGCTGGTAATGGCGGGCGGGGCGTTTGCAATGTTCCTGGGGGCGCTGTCGGCGCCTGCTGTCGGGTTGATCGCTGTCGCCGGTCTTGCCGTCGGTGGGCTGGTCACCTTTCGCGAGGAGCTGGCGGGCGCATTTTCAACGGTCATGGAAAATGTGGCCTTTGAGGTGTTTCAGTTTCAAAAGAACTTCCCGGCATTGTCAGGAGCTTTGGTCGCTACCGGGGAAGTGCTCAAGACAGTTTTCATCGCTGCATTCGAGGCGGCAGGGGAGACTGTTGGTCGAGTCGTTACCGCTATCGGTGTGGCGGTCGAGGGGGTCAAGACAGTCGTAACCTCGGTTGTCACCGCGATCGATGCAGTATTTCGAGGCGATATGGCTGCGGCGATCGATGCCGGGGGGCAGGCATTCACGGGTCTCCTGACGACGGTGACAACGACGCTTGATACCCTGTTTGGTGGCGTGGTCACACGGGTCGGTGAAATCGCAAGCGCGGTGATCGATGGGTTAAGCGCCGGAATTACCGACAAGATCGAAACCGTGAAGGCGTCGATTTCCGGTATTGGTTCCGCGATCATCACAGCGTTCAAGGAAACCTTGGGTATCGCTTCACCTTCCAAAGTGTTTTCCGGCTTGGGCGGCGCGATTATGGACGGTCTGCGCGTCGGAATTAATGGCGCGTGGGAGGCTGTGAAAGCATCGATCAAGGACAAGGTCGACTGGTTGCCTGGCTGGGCGAAAACCCGCCTCGGCATCGCTTCACCCTCTCGCGTCTTCGCTGCGATCGGCGGGAACGTCGTCGACGGCCTGCGCGTCGGTATCGAAGACAAAGCCGAGACGATTAAGCCGGTGATGGACGACCTCAGCAGCACAATGACGGAAACCCTTGGCGAAATCGGCGGTGGAGTTTCTGGCCTTCTCAAATCTGCGCTTCGGGATGGAGAATTGAGTTTCGAGAGCCTGCGCGACGTAGCGACAGGCGCAATGGAGTCGATGCGAGATCGTCTGCTAGATCAAACCTTCAAGCCGATGGAAACCGCACTCGATAATCTGATCGGGAAGGTGGTCGACGGGTTGGGTGGTGCGCTTTCAGGTTCCAGCTCGGGCGGTGGTCTGTTTTCAGGTATCGGCTCGATGCTCGGTGGTGCCTTCGCAGGCTTCTTTGCGGATGGCGGAGTGATCGGGCCGGGCCAGTTCGGCATCGTCGGTGAGCGCGGGCCGGAATTCGCGTTCGGGGGCACCAGTGGTCAAACGATCGTGCCGTTCGGTAAGGGCAAAGGTGGAGGCGGTGAAGGTGTCGTCGTCAACCTGACGAACAATATTGCCGCTGATATGGATGAAGCGGCTTGGCGGCGACGTTCGGCGCAACTGAAATCCGAAACTGTCGCAGCCGTGCAGCAAGCTCATTCCCGTAATTTGGGTTACTTGAGGTGAACTGCATGGATCTAGAGGGGATCGCGCGGGCACTTGGCGGTGCATCTCGGCAGGGGCGGGGATGGGTGTGTTTCTGCCCCAGCCATGACAACACGCGCACGCCTGCCCTATCAATCGATACTGGCAGCAACGGCAATCTGTTGGTCAACTGCCATGCCGGATGCGACGGGGTGGCCATCCTGGACGCGCTACGTGGGCGCGGGCTTATCGAGGGCACGGGTCGGGGCGACGGTTCACCGGTTGACCCTGCAGAGGCGGCGAAGCGTGATCGTGAT
This sequence comes from Prasiola linearis, assembly GCA_032356305.1. NCBI lineage: Eukaryota > Viridiplantae > Chlorophyta > Trebouxiophyceae > Prasiolales > Prasiolaceae > Prasiola > Prasiola linearis. Next base: position 10,307 of record JAULKR010199320.1, on the reverse strand, counting down.
CGCAAGGCGAAGGATGCCCGCACGCGGGGATACGCCCTATCGCTATTCGCGCAAGCGCAACACGGGGAAGGAACGCCGGTTGCGGTCTATCTGCGCGAGACGCGGGGCATCGATCTGGATGTGATACCGCCCAGCTTGCGGTTTCATCCTGCGATCAAGCACCCCTCGGGCGTCACACTGCCTGCGATGGTCGCCATGGTCGAGAACGTACGGGGCGAGAAGATCGCGATTCATCGCACGTACCTGCGGCCTGACGGATCGGGCAAGGCTGATGTGCAACCGGCAAAGGCGATGCTGGGGGCATGCAAGGGCGGCATGGTGCGGTTCACTCGGGATCGCGAGACGATGGCTGTTGCGGAAGGGATCGAGAGCGCCCTCTCCTTCGCGGTATCAACCAACATCGTGACGATAGCCACGCTATCGACGGCAGGGATGAAAGGTGTCGTCCTCCCATCCCTCCCCCTCGCATCGTCACTGGTGGTGGCTTGCGATAACGATCCGGCAGGGATCATGGCCGGACGCATTCTTGCCCAGCGTGCGGAGGATGAAAGGCGTTCTGGGCGGGTGATCTTTCCGCCCGATGAAGGAGAAGATTTCAACGATCTGCTGTTGCGGCCCAGCTCGATGGCCGAAACATGAGCAAGGAAGACGTACAGGCGACGCTCGAAGACGCTGGGGCGGCTGCTGGTGGCAAGAGTACGAACCGGGGCAAGGGTAAGCGTCCACCGCCAAGCGACGACGACTCCGATAGCGAGGGCGGTAGCAAGTTCGAGGTTCGGGAGGATGGGGTCTATCGGCGGTACTGGCGCGACGGTTCCCAACGGTGGGCGTGGGTCTGTTCTCCTGTCGAGGTAATCGCGAAAACGCGGACGGGTGAGGGTGAGGAATGGGGCCGGTTGCTGCGCGTAACCGATGATGATGGCGAGTCGCGCGAGTGGGCGATGCCCTGCGAAATGTTGGCAGGCGATGGGGGCGAGTACCGGCGACAACTGTTGAGCAAGGGCGCGCGGATTGCGCCCGGCAAGATGGGGAAGGAACGGCTTCACGAATATCTAAGCGATGCCTCGCCCGATATGCGGGCGCGGTGCGTCGACCGGATCGGCTGGCATGACGGGCGGTTCGTCCTGCCCGGTGACGGCATGACGGGTACAGCAAGCGAAGCGGTGGTTTTCCAAACGGCCGGCAGAGCCGGCGCCTATGCATACGGCGTCGTGGGCACCGTGGAGGAGTGGCGAACGGGTGTATCGACTTTGGTCTCGGGTAATTCTCGGCTGTTGCTGGCGCTGTCGGCAGGTTTTGCCGCGCCGCTGATGGATCTGACCGGAGATGAAGGAGGCGGGTTCCACCTTCGCGGCGGATCTTCTACCGGCAAGTCAACAGCGCTGGTCGCGGCGGGATCGATCTGGGGTGGCGGTCCCAAAGGGTACATGCGCCAATGGCGCACGACGGATAATGCTCTAGAGGGCGTGGCACAGGCGCATAACGACTGTCTGTTGTGCCTGGACGAGCTGTCGCAAATTCATGCGGGGGCGGCGGGAGCGGCAAGCTACATGCTCGCGAACGGTGCCGGTAAGGCTCGACAGGCGGCAGGTGGTGGTGCGCGCGAAGTCGCGAGCTGGCGTGTGCTGTTCCTGTCCAACGGCGAGATCGGCCTTGCCGACAAGATCGCGGAAGGCGGCGGCAGGGCGGCGGCGGGCATGGCAGTTCGCATCGTAGATATTGGCGCGGATGCAGGCGCAGGCCTCGGGCTGTTCGAGGCACTGCATGGATCGGAGAACGCGGCTGGGTTCGCCCAGCGTGTCAAGGCGGCGGCACGGGCATCCTACGGAGCGGTAGGTCGTGCCTACATCGAGGCATTAGAGGGCGATCTTGACGGTATGGGCGAGCGTGTCGGGACGCTGCGCCGTGCGTTTCTGAAGGACGTGGCGCGGCCCGATATGGATGGGCAAGTGTTGCGGGTGCTGGACCGGTTCGCGCTGGTAGGAGCGGCGGGCGAGTTGGCGCATGCTCTCGGGCTGGTCGCATGGAAAGAGGGCGAGGCGCTAGGCGCTGCGGCGCGATGCTTCCGGGATTGGGTCAAGGATCGGGGGGGTGTCGGATCGGCGGAAGAGGCGGAAGCGATGGAGCGTGTGCGAGCGTTCATCGCAGAACATGGCGAGGCACGATTCACGCCTTTCGATGCCGTGCGCCCGAACCGCCCGACCATGAAGCGCGCGGGCTATGTGAAGCTGGTGGATGGCATGGGCGAGCCGACAGAGCCGGAATACTACATTGATACATCGACCTGGCGGGGTGAAATACTGGCAGGCCTGGACATGCGGACGATGAACAGCGCGCTGGCATCGGGAGGTGTATTGCCTGATGGGCCAAGTGCGAAGAACGTCCATGTCCCTGCGGAAAAGGGAACGCGGCGTCTCTACCGCATATCGAAAGCCTTCCTGCGTGGGGGCGAAGATGCCGAAGAGTGATGCTCTGGAAAAGCGATTGGCGGCATCCCTTGCGGCTTTTCGCGTGGGTCGGGATGCCGGGGACAGTGTTGCAGGGATCGCGTGTGATCGATCGCATGAATACGAAGAGCGGGCCGCAATCCTCGAATACGATCAAGGGTTGCCCCGTGTGGATGCAGAGCGGATCGCGCAAGCGAGCTGTGCCGAATGCGCCCCCATTGCTAGGCAAGGTCCGTAGCAACTTAGCAAAAACACGAAACACAAAATAACAACCTAGCAAAAGGTAAATGACATGATCGACAAAATCCTCAAGCGTCTGCGTGGCCTGAAAACTGCGCAGCAGTACAGCGAGGAAATCCCCAAGCTTCGCGATACCAGAACGTCGCTGGTCGAGCGCCTGAAGTCTCTGAAGGAAGGGATGGAGGACGTGATGTTCGACGGCGGCGACATCGACATGCTCAACAAGGAGATCGCCGACACGGAACGGGAGATCGATCTGATCGATATTGCGATCCGGGGGGTCGAAGATCGACAGGAAGCGGCGGCGAAAAGGGAAGAAGGTGATCGGCTCGAAAGCCTGTCACACGACATTCGCGGTGAGTCCGTCGCCATGATCGCAGAATACCGTGCGTTCGAGGAGGCGGCACACGCGGTCGTCGCACGGGCCAATGCCATCACGGATTTCTCCCAGCGTCTCGATCGTCAGAATCGTGTGTTCAAGGAAGCCGGGCGTGCTGATCTGATCGTTCGCGACGTGGTTCATGCTGTCTCGTGGAACAACGATTTCTGGCAGAACAAACTGCCCCTGAACTCTCGCGGGGAAATCAACTTCGACCAGTACTCGCCCTCTTCTCGGGGGCCTACGGTGTTGCAGCAGGTGCTGAAGCACATCGACAAGAACCCCGGCGTCGTCAGCGATTTGCTCGTGGCCGAGAAGCCGGAGGCGGTCGATGCTCCTGTCGCAGCCCCCGTCGAAGATGGTGCTTCTCTCAAGGTCGAGTTGACGGCCAGCACCTAGGGGGCTGGCTGCGACGGCCTCCTCATGTCTCGGTGACAATGCGCCAGCGATTAAGTTCGCTGGCGCATTCTTTTTGCGCGGTCGCTAGATCTGCACGGCACCGTGTCGGGCCACGCGACCGGAGGGCGAGGGAGTTTCCTTTCGGCGCGGGTGGGTCCAGTCCCAACGTTGCGCCATGCGGCGCAAGGATCGCGAAGGAACGCGATGGAGCGGCGGGTTGACCTGCGAGGCGCGCGCGAGCCAGCGGCGCTGCGCGTGCGTCTGGTAGCCGTGTCCCCCGGCGAGGAAAAGGGTCCTTCCGGGAGAGCAGTCAAACATGGGTAATTCGCGCCACCCAAGTTTTCCAGTGAAGTGCATTATCGGGGTCGGTTGACTCGGTTGACTGACTTGACGATCCGGGTTGACGGTCGGTCAGGAAGGTCCGGAAATCGGGCGCGAACGGTCAACCCTTCCGGCGCAGGCGGTTGACATTGGCCAGTCAAGCTGACGCGGCGAAGGGGAGGTGCGAACGGTTCACGATTGCCTCCTGGAGCCTTTTCCTACTCGAAAATACCGGACGGCTGGAACCGGTCTATCGATCCGGCTTCAACTCGTGGAATATTGAAAGTGAACAATAACAATGAATTAGAGGGAACCCCTTCCGCGAACATAAGATGCGTGGAATACATAACTATCTGAATAATAACAATATTCTTTATTCCGTATCTTATGCATATGCACCTCGCATGCGCGCGCCCATGTGAGGCGCGACGATGTGGATAGGGGTTTGGTTTTGGCCCTGTTGTTTTCCGCATAAGAACGGAATTTTAGAAGACGAGGTGATTTCGGAGCGAAATCAATGCTCGCTCGGAGCGCCATATTCTGCGTCTTCCAAAAATGTCGGAATTGGGCGTTGGTTTCGTAAGACGCGAGAGTGCGGCGCTGGATCGTGTCGGGGGGCGGAGGGGTCGAGGGGGTGCGATCCTCGCCAGTGCCTGCCCAGCGTGGCGAGAGGTGGCAAGGCGGGCGGATGGTGAGGGGTCGGCAGGGGCCAAAAAATCGCGAAAGGGACCCTTTCCCCTCGCGGAAACCCCCTCGGCAGCGCGATCTTGGAGGCCGGGTGCCCTGCCCTACCTGCCGCACCTTCGGGTGGCACGCCTCGGGTGATCGATGCTCTGTAGTAGTCTGGCATAGTGACAATTCCCAACTTGCCAAGTTAGTAATCCCGGCAATCGCCCCGATTCATTCGGTCGAGTTGGTGCCGAGCGGCGGGGCCTATCATGTGCGCGGCATCGGATACGATCGCGGCGGCAACGTCTCCACTTCTGTAGAGGTCGTGGCGGACGGTCCAGATTTTGAGGGCCATGTCGTGCGGGGTGCGGGCGGGCGTGGTGGCGATCCGCATTTCGGCATTGTGCAAGCGGTCGCATAGAGCGCGAAATTCGGGGTTATCGTCCTCGGTGTTGCTGATGGCATCGATCCGTGCACCTAGCGCCTTGATGATCGAATAGAGACGCGCCACGGGAGTTTCGGTGTCGCGGTCGAGGTCGTCGCCTGCGATGGCGAAGGCGGGCATGGTCGCGCCCAGCGCGGCGCTGGCGAGCATGGCGCGGCGGTTCAAGACGGAAGGGCTTCCGGATGTGATCGCGGGGGCGCTTGTGACAGGGTGGCGGTACATGAGGTTTCTCCTCGGGGGGGTGGCGGTGATGATGGGGGGCGATTCAGGCAGCGGCGCGAAGCTGGGCAGCTTGGACGCGCATCGCGTAGGCGGGGGCCATGGTCGACCCGTCGCGATCGGCGCAATCGATGCCGTAGGCGGCGCAGTCCAGTTCGGTGGCGCGGGCGAGGCGGTCGGCGCGCGGCGTGATCGCGATGATGTTCGCCACCTTGGCTTCGCGGGCTGTTGCGGCCTCGGCATAGGTGCGGAGGTTGCGGGCGTGCTTCCACGCGGCAGACAGGTGGAACGCGAAGACCCTGCGGCGGTCGGCGGCGGTCGTGCCCCGGTTCGCCTGACGGTAGAAACTGGCCCATGCGGCGGACATGATCGCGGCGAGATCGTACCCGGTGGCGGCGGTGAAAAGCGGTGCGGGCATGGGCTTACCTTTCAAAAGGGGTTGACGAACAATCGCCTTAAACGCTGTATGTGGGTATGTTGTACCAACAACCGGCATACTTATCAAGGTTACGTTGGTACAATGTCGCTTAAAAAGGGTTGATTGTATCCATAATGAACGGAATTCAGGCTAGAATCGCTAGGAACGCCCTCGGCATTGCCATGCGTGAAATCGCAAAGGCGGCGAAGGTCGCACCCAATACAGTTTCACGCCTCGAAAACGGGGACGGTTCGGCCAATGGGGCGACACTGGATGCCTTAGAGCGGTTCTACCTGTCGCAGGGGATCACGTTCACTGCGGATGCGGAAACCGTAAGCGTGACCGTTCCCCGTGACTTGAAACCGCGAAAATCGCTTCGTTCGCACAACTCGCAAAAAGCGAAGGGGGATGACGGCGTGACCTAACCCCGGAAACGAGGAAGCCCCCGACGCGGGAACGTCGAGGGCTTCAAAGACAGAAAATCAGGTTTGCGCCCTAGCTTTCGTCAACACTGTGTTGCGGAGGATAGTCCCCGTTTGCCCGCATGGCAACGGGGAATGATGCGTGAACCTTTCAATCAAATGAGAGGTTTAACATGACGACACCCTATAATCCCAACTGGACCGCAATACAGGCGGTCGCGGATACGCTGACGGAACCGACGACGGCTCGGGCCTTTGCGCGGCGGCGTGGCTTGGGCCTGTCGAGCGCCCGAACGAGCCTCGCAATCATGGAATCGGCGGGGATGATCCAGCGGGCGGAGGGCGCACCGGGTCGGGCCTATATTCGCAAGCCCGACTTGATCGGCGGGGGGGCAAGCCGATGAGCACCGCTAGCCTGACGCCCTTCCAGACGGATGAATATTTTCGCGACCATGTGCCCGCCGCATCGCGGCGCGGGGTGCGCGGCTACATCCTGCTGATCCTGATCCGCATGGTTCGCCTGAAAGGACCGGAGGCGGGCACGTGCTGGCCTTCGGTCGAGTACCTGTCGGGCATGGTCGGGCGATCCGGTCGCCACGTACAGCGGCTTGTGCGCGAATTGGAAGCCTCGGGCGAGGTCGAGCGCATCCCGCAACGCAACGCGAACGGCGGTTGGTCGTCCAACATCTACAGGCTCAAGGGTCTGATTTCATGGGCTGCTAAAAATGTCACCAGGGGTGGTGACGCCCGCTCCACCAAAACCCTTTCAGGAAGAATTAAAACCCCTGCGCGGGGCGTGAAATCGGGTTCAAGGGGGGGCAAAGCGTCGACGCCTCGGCAGAACGCGCCCAGCGCGCCCGTGGATGCGTCAGGACAGGGCTTAGAAAAATCTGGGACGGTCGGCACGTTCTCGGCTCTACGGCGCTCTATGGCGCTTGGCGGGCGTTCTGGGGCCTCCCCAGCACGACGCGAACCGCTTACGACGGCGCAAATCGAGGAAGCGCGGGCGAAGTGTGACCCGAAACGCTGGTCGCGGCTGTTGGTCGATGCCGCGACGGATGGCGCGACGGGTGATGATCTGGCGGAAGGCGCGGCCCGGCGGTGGCGGGCAGGTGCGATCTTGGACGGTATCGACCTGATGGCGTGATCGGCGACGGGGGCGTGGTGCCCTGCTTTGGTGGTCGCGCCCAATGCCTCGCCCTTCGCGTTGACCTGGTGGTCTGGGCGCGATGGTGCGGGCCAGTCGAGATCCTGCTGCATTGGTGTGGCGGTGTCTTGCTGGTCGAGATGGCGCGCGTCTTGGATCGGCTCATCGGCAATATCATCAGGACAGGACTACAATATCGGCAGCATGGGCCATGCCTCGAATCGCCCCGGAAACCGGGCGTGCATCGTGATTTCGTCGCTGCGGGGTCACCCCCTAGGGCTTCATCGCTTTCCGCGTTCCGGGGCATCGTGCGACAAGGTCAGCGAAAACCGACCTATGGAGATTTGACGATGCCTGACCTGATCGCCGCGCCGAAAATCCGTGAAGTCTACTGGTGCGATTTCGACGGTAGCGCGATCCTGCCGGAGTTCCGGGGGAAGCATCCCGCCGTGATCGCGTCCTATCGGAACGCGCTGTATGGAACCGCCCTGGTCTTTCCCTGCACGACGGCGGATCAAGAGGGCAATCCGTGGGCGGTTCGCCTACCTGCCACGCCCACCGCAAGAGCGGGGTGGGTGATCTGCGACAAGGCCACGACCGTTTCGACGCGGCGACTTGAACGGACGCGGCCTGCCCTTCGACTGACACCGGAACAGTTCGCGCCGATGCTGGCGGTGTTTTTCGAGTGGATGCCGAAGCATTGAATATTATGCTTCTAGGAGTTATATATCGACGCATACGCGGCCCCGTGAGGGTGTCCGTCGCCCCGAACGGCTACCATGCTTCTAGGGGAGATACTTGCGAAGGGGTCGCTTCATGCGGCCCCTTTCGTCGTTCGGGCATAGCGCGCCAGTCGCAAGCCTACCGTCCTGCAAACTGTGGTGTGTGGGCACTCTGCGAAACGTGACCTGGCGAACGTGAAAACGCCCCGCCGGTTGGGCGAGGCGATTCACTTGAAGCATGCGGCGGGGTCCCCGGTTTTCAGGCGGCTGCTTTCGCGAACCGCACTCCCGCATCTCTTCGCCCATCGCTGGACTACTTTGCCATTGCTGGCGCGTGAGGAGGGTCTTCTCACCTCGCATGCTCGGTAGCGGTATGGCCCTCATTCACTGGCGGTTCAACAGCCATGCGCCCTGCCCCGGCAGTCGAGCCGGCGCGCGACCCGCACGGCGGGCGCTACTGTCGACTTGGCAACACGATTTTTCAATCTGCCAATTGGCATTTGGCAACTTGCCAAACGCAACCTGCCAAATGCCAAACGCAATATGGCAGGTCGCCTTGCGTTCGATCGCCCTACGTGGGGTCGCCCATCGTTCAATCGTCTTGCGTCAGGTCGCCTGTAGTCGCCTGAACTATGGGGCGGGGATTTTGGAGGATGGGTCTGGGGCGAGATATACCGGACTGTGGTACAATTCCGTCATGGCTCGCGGCGCGTTGGTTTTCGGGGTGCGCGATGCCAGTGCCGCCCTGTCGGGTGCCCATCGCTTGGGGTCGGTATCGACCCTTCGCCAGAACGCGCCCACCGCGCCCGTGGATGCGTCAGGACAGGGGCTTGGGGAAGTCTGGGCGCTAGGCGCGTTCTCGGCTCTGCGGCGCTTGGCGGGCGTCCTGTGTCTTCCCCAGTACGACCCGACCCGCTGGGCGCTGTGGTCGATCGATGACGCGACGGGTGACGATCTGATGGAAGGCGCGGCGTGGTGATGCCCCAGCCCCAGCCCTAGCGGTGGGGGTGGCGTGTGAATCGTCCGGCGGGTCGAGGCCGTGCTACGGATGGGATGCCCAGCGCCTCGCCCTTCGCGTCGACCCCCTGCCCTGCCCTGACGGTCGAGGTGGTGGCGATCGGTGTGACGGGCTGGTGTCGGTGCATTGGCGATCGCATCGACCTGGTGGCACTGGGCACGATAGTGCGTGCCTGTCGAGATCCTGCTGTATCCGCCCAACGCCCCGCCCCGGTGGTCGAGGTGGCGGCGGTTAATGTGGTGTGCCGGTGCCGTCTAGTTGGGTGCTCACCGCCTCGCCTTTTGTGTCGGTGCCGCCCTGCCCCAACCCAACCCGCCGGGTAGGCGCGGCAAGGCCCGGCGGGTGCTCTGGACCGTCTCGTCCCGTCCCGTCTGCTGACGCCCTGCCCGGCGGCGCTGCGAACCGGACTGGGCCGGATCGGACTGGACCGGACTGGATTGGCGGACTAGCGCGGAAACGCTGGCGGGATGCACCGGGATGCACCGGGACGGGACGGGGCGAGACGGGACGGCGGGGCCGCGTCAGGGGCGGGGCCCAGCGCGGTTTGCGGTAGGCGACGGGGTGCCATGCTGTTAAGGGGGCAAGGTGGCAATCTCGGAAATAGCGGGTTGCCCGTGTAGCAATTTAGCAAGTTGGGTGTGCCGGTGCCGGTCGTGATCGCTGTAGCGAACCTGAAAGGCGGCGTTGGGAAGACGACGCTGGCAGTGAACCTTGCCGGGGCGCTGCATGGCGCGCGGCGCGCGGTTGTGCTGGTGGATGCGGACCCGCAAGGGACGGCGCTGGCATGGGGCAGGGCGGAAGGATTGCCCTTCCCGGTTCGCGGCCTTCCTCTGACGGGTGAAACGCGCCGATGGATCGCGGCGGTACAGGCGGAGACGGCGGCGGCGGTGGTGATCGATCTTCCCCCCATGCTCGGCACTGCGACGGCGGCGGCGTTGATGATTGCCGACTTGGCAGTGCTACCCGTCACGCCCTCGGGCGCGGACATAGAGGCGACGGGGCGGGCATTGCAGCTGGTGGCGAAGGCCCAGCGCGAACGGGGCGGGTTGCCGGGGGCGGTGCTGGTGCCGTCCAAGGTCGACCGGCGGACGGCGGCGGGTATCGAGATAGAGGCGGCGCTTGCCGGGTTCGGCGTGCCGGTCGGGCCGGGGATCGCCCAGCGGGTCGCGCTGTCGGAGGCTTTCACGGCGGGGCAGTGGATCGGGGATTATGCCCCCCGTTCCCCTTCGCATATCGAATTCGAGGCGCTAGGCGCGACGGTCTGGCGGATGGCACGAAAAGGGGCACGCGATGGCGGGTAAGAAGAAACTGGGGCTGGCGGCGCATGTGACGCCCATGGGAGCGGATGAAGCGGCGACGGTGGCGGACAGGCTGGCGGGCGGAGGTGACGCTTCCACGGGGCAGGGGGGCGGCATGGGTGATCTTACATCGCAATCCTATAACCTGCCCATCGATCAAGTC
>JAULKR010199209.1:0-17166 GCA_032356305.1 Prasiola linearis | reverse complement strand
TGTGTGTGTGTGTGTGTGTGTGTGTGTGTGTGTGTGTGTGTGTGTGTGTGTGTGTGTGTGTGTGTGCGTGTGTATATTCCATCATATTGATGACATGCATGTGGATCAAAGTAGACAAGCGACAAGAGACATTCGATTCGTGACATGGCCAAAGCGCAATGTGCTGTGTCTGCGGGCCTGCAGGCCTACTAGGCTATCTTTTAAGAGCTCTCTCTGTGGCAGATCATCTATGATCGCAATATATATTGATCGGTCCACTGGACTTGATGTATGTCTGCGCAGATGCTACCAGTAACACAGGTCTCGTACGGGTTAGCTACATGTAGCTATATAGCTACACTATGTATAGTATAACAGAAACCCTCGTAGGTTTCACGTAGGCCGATGAGTCATCATTAATTGGCGATGACCACCGTGTACAACCAAAGAAAAATTCATCTTTAGCACTAAAAGTGACACCCTGGTGCACGTGATTGCATGCGAATTCTTGCATTCAGCATCGATTCGCCAGGCGATCTCAAACACAACTTCTACGCAAGTAGAAATAAACGCTTTTGAGTTGGGCAAAGTGCAACTCCACACTTGGGCGTAAACACTTTGGTCCAGAGTTTGAGGAGACCTTTTGAAAATTGATTGCGATGGCGTACGATACTACGCTTTCTGATACACAGACGTTGTCCTTTGCGGATTTTCTCGATAGAATGAAGACTCCCGCTGCCAGCGATCTCGTACGTACTATCAAACAGTAAGCTCCGTCAAGGACAGGCTTGTTTATTTGGCTCATATGATTGCTTCTTCCCAATTCTGAATTGAGGTTACAGTTCAAATTTGTTTACTCAGCTGCTGATGAGTTGTCGCTGGCTGGTAACAAACATTTCAATTGTGTTGATTTGAGTGCCCTTCTTGCTCATCGCAGGTTCATCAAAACTTTCGAGGGACTTCCTCCCGATCCAGAACGTGACAGCCAGCGAGTGCAGGTTAAACATCGCAGCTTTGATAAGTTACTGCAACTTCGTATATATCTTGTGAATGATGAAGAATGCTGTTGGAAACACTCAACCTGCCAACCTGTCGGTCGACCCCTTTCGGCCATTCGAACAGGAATTTCTCGTCACCAGCGAAGCCGCCTACAAACTTCACCCCGTTTGGTCGAGCGAACCTGGGCATATCCAGTACCAAGCTGTCGAGGTGGTTGTCACGGCTTTGCAATCGTCGTGAAACAATCGATGACTAACTCAGCTGCATGCTGATTTAGCACTGAGCTGGCTGCTGAGCTGGCACCTCTGTGCTGCAGGGCTTGGAGAAGTATCTCATGACAAAGCTGTACGCCAAAGTCTTTGCTGTCAGCCAGAGCGATCAAGAAAGGGACGAGGCACTGGGCCGTCGCATGGAGGTACTGCTGCTGCCTCAAAACATTGCATGTAGAGGAAGCGGAACGTCGGCTGATACCTCTGCTCATGATGCCATTGTCCCAACTGCACACTTTGCCCACACTGCATACGATCGAGCAGCTCCCTCGAAGGGAAGTGCCTCGTACGCTCGTGCCCGTCATGCCAGCGATGCCAGGGCCGTTGCAGTCAAGTTGCTCAAAAAGTGAGCATCACCTCGTTAACACCTCGCAGGCTCTTTCTTTCGTCAGAGCCGAGCACCTGGACATTCCATCGCAGCATCATGATCACACGGCGTGGATGCTGGCCATGAAGGAGCTGCACAAACTCAACAACTATAAGGCAAGCTCGTCTGCACTCGTTGCTCGCACCTATTGCTTCAAAGCTCTAAGAACGCTCAATCTGACGATGTCGACACTACCTACAGCTAGAGGCTGTGCTGGAAGGAGTTGTCGATTGCATCGCAGCAATCTGGTGTGTGGCATGTGGCCCCCCTGCCAGCTGGCTAAGTCCTGGTTGACGACGTCCCTGTGTTGTTTTTTCATGACGCAGGCGCCGCGAGACAAGCTGGTGTGCATCCTCAATTGCTGCAGAGTCATCGACAACCTCCTCAGGGTCAGCAGTCACGCCGGCACAGGGGCGGCCCATGGTGACCTCTTCTGCCCAACAGCTCTCCTTTTGGCCAGTGAACCCGCAGAACTACCAAGATGTGTCATTTGAGCTCCGACTGCTGGTGATGGTGGTGCTGGCCTAGTCCAAGCTGTTGTGTTGCTGACAAGCCTACACGTTTGAAAGGATTCATAGCCGTGTCATGAAGCCTGCTGGTCAGGTTGCCGGCAGGTGGCACATCATTCAGCCAAACACATCACTTGAATCGTCCCAGTCGTCGATCGTGGCATCCATTTGTGTGTTAACACATTCAGTGTTTGCAGCTTCAATCGTTACCATGAATGAAACCAGAGGGGAGAGCCTTCTCGAACGGCAAAGTTAGAGCTTTCTGAACAGTGCCACAATCGCTCACATAAGAGAAATTTGTGGGGCTACTAAAACAACAGGTGTAGCTACTCAAAGAGATGCCCTCGGGTCATGTGCAGAGACAGAGTGGGCCACATTTGTGCTGACCACACGCCAGCTGTCGAGCTTTACTGATAGACAACATAGGGGTCAATGTCGTGCCCAGACACTTATGACCAACCATTCACGGGCAATCCCGCAACTTCGGCGATTGTCAGACAGTCGTCACACAGGACATATCTTTGGCAGTTGTCTCATCGCATGCGCAAGGCAGGCACATGCCCGGCAGACTGTGTGTGCTGATGACTCTAGCGACTTTTGTCTTGTTGTGACAGCAGGGCACCCAGCAGGCACAGTGTCTCATGTGTCGCAGGGGCTGATGAATTCTTGCCGGTGTTGGTGTACGTCGTCATACATGGTAATCCGCCACAGCTGGTTTCGAACCTCATGTACATTGAGCGCTTTCGAATGCACTCCAGGATGACCTCGGAATCTGCTTACTTCTTTACTCAGCTGGTGTGCCCCTCTACTATGTTTCGTCTGTATGTACTTTGCTGCCTGCCTGTGTGTGTGTGTGTGTGTGTGTGTGGGGTGTGTCTCTTTGTGTGCATGCTTGCGTGCATGTGCATGTGCCTGTGCATGTGCTGTTTCTCTATTGTCTTAAGCTGACACAACCTACTTTCTTGTTTTGTCGTGGCACAGTACTCTGCAGCAAGCTTCGTGGAGACCATCAGCTGCGGCAGTCTCACGATGCCCAAAGACGAGTTTTTGGCTCGGATGGTGGCGGCGGGAGTAGTGGATATGCCCACATCACCACCCACACACATTTCAACAGCTTCGGCCCCACAACAGGCTGAGCTGCCGACCGGTGGCTTTGAAGTTCCGATGATCTCAGCTACAGCACCACCAACAGCAACTCAAGCAGGTGCAGCAAATGTAGAGGCAAGTCTCTGTACAGAGCTGAAGACAGTGGGAGTGTGGTGACCTTTGTAGGCAGCAAAGCTGTCGTCGTCATTCCTTGGTAGCTCAAACGCTTGACAACTGGTGCAGCTGTCGTGTTGTTGAATCGAGACCTCCAGTATCGCAGACTATGAATCGGATCGACAAAACGGTATCTTGCAGATGACCTGGCAGCAGTACCTCCTCAACATCAGCCATTGGCCTCAGCATCGCTGTCTACCTCTCAGCAGCAGCAGCTGCAGCAGCAGCAGGCTAGGGCTCAACAGACTTCTCAGGTGACATCTTGTAATGACATCATCGCTTGAGTACATATCACGGATGTTGAACTTTTACCTCTTTGAGTGTATATGTACAAATACATCTGTTCAGATAGGCGCGGGTATACACGAATTTATTGCAAGCAGTCGGTGCAGGACTGTCAGACAATTCTCGCGTGTTTGCTTTCTGTTGAAGGTGTTTGCATCGAGACAGCTGGACTTACCCACCCAGGAGCGTATTGGAGTTCAACAGATACCTCAGCCCTCACTGCCACCGCAGCGTGCAGGGTGAACTCAACCCACTCGCTTCGGCGCTCTTGCTTTATTGCATTGGTGCACCTCTGCACTGTTGTGCATGGTAATGGCTGTGCTATGACGATGGCAGGCAGTGCTATGTTTGCTTCAAAATGGTGTGATGGTTTGGTGACCCTTACATCATCATCAGCGTCACTGGACGCCGGCGCCACGACGACTTGCTGATGCTGATGCTGATGCTGATGCTGATGCTGATGCTGATGCTGATGCTGATGCTGATGCTGATGCTGATGCTGAGGCTGATGTACCTGCAGTGTGATCACTCGGTTGTGTGAGCATCCAGGATTATCTTGAGAGGACAATGTTGAAATGAGATGCACGTTTTCTTCATGCTATCCATTCCTAGAATGTACCGACCCTCCAACACATACTCTATGGGGACTTTAGGTGAGCATGTGGCTTCATGGCGCCTTGTCTTCCAGCCAGCCTCTATGTTCTCGTGTTCCATGTGGTTGTGAGCATACCACATGGAGTCTTCCACGTACAGTATCGGAAAGGATTGGCTGGGAAGATGTCTGCGGAGTCGTATGTGACTTTTGGCACCGGTGTGTCACGGAATGTGTCATGTAGTGAATATTGTGTCCTCCAGGGTGGGCAGCATTGCCGAGTTGGAGGCAGAGGGGGCGCCGCTGTTGTTGAAGGTTGATGGGGGAGCACTGGCAGCCAGATACCCTTACCTACATGCCCGTGCATCTGACCTTCGAGTGGTGAGAGCGCATCCTCTGTTCCGTTTCATGGCTGCTCGCCATGACAGCTCACTGACACCAGCCCTGACCCTGTTCTTGACACCAGCCCTGACCCTGTTTGTATTACTGGCTCTCACACTGTACTGTTCACAGTATCCGTCTTCCCTCGCTTCACTCCAATAGTCCTTGCACTGGTCATAGTAGCAGTCCTTTTCAGTAGCCGTAAAGGCCGTACGCTGCCAGTACTTAGTTGTTCATGCAAGAAACGCTTTCAATGCCGTCAAAGTCACGTGACAACACAGCCACTGTGCACAACAGCTGTCATCAGGGCGCTGCTTGCTAAGTCGCATAACCGCATTGCTGCAATGCTGCATCCGTAGCAAGTCACATTGCTGTGCAACACTGTATGGGCTCGAAAAGCTGCTTTCTCACACCATATGTAAGTTTTTCCGCTCCCACTTTGTGCAGAGTGATGTTTCGCTTCTGTTGGCAGCCTACAAAGAGGTTGTCCTGCGATACGAAGCAGTTGCAGCAGCTGTTCACACAGGCCAGGTGCCTCCTCCCTCACAAGGACAGCAGCAGTCTCAGCCGCCAGCGCCCCAGCCAACGAATAATCATGCCGCACCTACAGGTGAGCTACGGCTCCCACAGCTGCCCACTACCCAACAGCAGCAGCAGCAGCAGCAGGAGGAAGTAGCGCCACGGGAAACGCCGCAGCTGGGCCAGCCGCCGACCAATGAAGCACTCGAGTCCCCTGTTGCCTCTGTAACTCCGCAGCAACTGCCGATGACAGCCATCGCAGAGGGCGCCACGGACAGCCTTCTGGTTGGGCCAGCTGTGCATGACTCACCACAGGTGACCAAATAGCCCCCCCCCCCCCCTCTTTGACTCAGCCACCCAGCAGCTCCAACACCTCAGGCTGAACACCCAGGTGGACGCTGATCTGCCCCAGCAACAGCAGCTCGTAATGCTATGCGCAGCGATTGATGCAGGAAGCACCTCATGAACGGACCTCAGCGACCAGAAGCTGCCCTGCAAACACGAGTTCACAGTATATGTCGTAGGTTTGCACAAACGCTTGGAAGCACGGATGTCCCCTTCGATGGCGGTACTGGCGGCATCATCGATAATGCCCCACGTGTCTGATGGCTATTTGCAATAGAGGGAAAGGAATTGGAACGACTGATCCAGAGGTACCATGTACACGATGGACACATGGAACAGCCTGACAAAGAGAAGTCGTGTAAGCGTTCCTAGGTTGATGTTGCGTGCATGTTTCTTTGTCCGAGAGATGGCTCGTCAGTGTCGGGACTTGGATCAGCAGTTGCGCACCACGAAGGGGTTCGTGGAAAACAGCTGAAACTGATGTACCGTGCCTCTGATACTGTGTGCTGCTCTCGCCGATTACCTTTACATTTCCTGCTGTCCTTCAGTGGCCACAGTCGTCGTTCCGATAGGGCTCCAGAGGGCGGCGTGCTCCTTCGCGTGCTGGTGGGCAAGTTGCAAAGGCCAATTGGTGACGTTTTAAGCGTATCTTATGCACTATTACATAGTACAGAAGTAGACTTAGACCTAGAAAAGAGCGGCATGGTCCTTTGTGTGCAGGTGGGCAAGCTGCAGGGACCCCTTGGTGACGCCTTCAGCAGTCAGAGTGCCACAGCGAACACTGCAGCAGACGACCCCGCTGTCGTGTCAGCGGCAGAGGGTCATGCAGTACTGCCATCGCCGCCACAGTTCATCACCAGCGCAGCACAGGAGGTCGGCACTCTGAGGCCGGACGCCATCAGCGCCAGCCACTCACAGACTGAGAAGCAGCAGGAACAGCAGCAGCCTGCGCACATGGCGGATGGCGGTGATGGCGACGATGAGTCTCAGCTGATGCGGCTGCAGGCCGAGATGGAGAGCGAGCTCGAGAGTGCTCATGATGTCGACCCTGACGTGGCAGTCGCCGACACACACCATCCGTCAGAGTCTCTGGCAGTTGAGGGTCGACCTGGAGCCAAGTCTGCAGAGGGGCTGCCCTCGACTGCTGCCCCAACCAGTGCAGATGCTAGCGTCAGTGCCAGCGCCAACTCTGGTGTCGCAAGTGTGAAGGCAGCGGCCCAAACACCGCCTGCCGCAACATCTCCCACAGCAGCACTGGCTGCGCCTGCCAGCAACCACACATCACAGGAGGCCGACAGCAGCGCTCCCACAGAATCGGAGGTGCCTGCTGCCACAAAGGCTTCCGATGGCGTCAATGGATGGACGGCTCAGTTAATGAGCAGTTCTGTAGCTGATGCGACAAGGCCATCTGATCCGAATGACCATAGCGAGCCGATCACTTCAAGGCTGGATGGACCGACCTCAGAGATGGGCTCGTCACCGCCCTCCACCGGTGGAGCGCCACCAGCATCAGTAGGCAAGGGCCCCCCTCAGAGTCAGGGCTCGCAACGTGGAAGAACACATGCCTCAGAGTCTGACGCTACGAAAACGACCCTTGACAACTCCATTCCTGATAGCACGCCACAGAATGACAGGTCAGCAGAAGTGGCCTTAGGATCGGCAGATGCTCCGGAGCTTCCGTTGTCAGATGTGACCGAAAAGGTAGCAGCTGAGGTAGACTCAGACATTGCTGCAGCTGACCCAGGCGCAGGGGAAGCTGCTACTGCTCCTGCCAGCAATGTCAGCGCTGCAGCCCCTGACGTCAAGAAGGATTCTCCAGATCTCAAGCAATCGGAGAAGAAAGTTGTGAAGAGTTTACACGATGACGATAAATCGATGTTCAATGGAATGGATATGGCGGATGGCAGTTCCCCCGTTCATGATGCTGAAAGCTCAGAAGCTACTGGTAAATAATATATCTTGGAACCCTGTTTCTGTGATTTCTTTATCATTCTGTCACTTACGTTTTAAAGTTTACATTTACAGAAGAGGAGCGACTTAGTGTTGAATGAAGTAGTAAGTAGCCATTGACATTGTGTTGCTGAAGCAAAACGACGATGATATAAGATATCAAACACGAACTTAGTATGCAAGTCATGTGCTAAAATGCGAAGCCCTTTAACACGTAATCAAACTCAAAACTGGAACAGAGGTACACACTGAATACGCGAGAAAACCAATAATAATATTGAGGTCAGTCAGACAGTCATAGTTACATCAACTTCATGCCTCCAAGCAGGTAACATGAACAAAAATCGATGCCTGAAGGCACACAGTGGTAGGTGTAGAGGAAAGGCTTGACGGTGTAAGGCTGCTCATGTGATGACGATTCATTTGCTTCCTTGGAAATGCAACGTAATCACATGGAGCAACTGTCGGTTCGGAGGTAGATCTGGAATAAAGCTCATATCGACCAGCAGCCTCCTGGTGGTCAGACAGGAATGACGGGACAGAAAAGCGTATTCTGCAGCTTTTCAGGTGACGCTGTCAGCTCTCCGCCATGGATGTGAAGCGGGTCGTAAACTGATGACGAGTAGCTGCAGACTTGCACACAAAGGATGAGGTGCTGAGTAGCTCTGTCAAGCAAGATGAACAGTGATTATATACACGAGCAACGTGACATAAGCTTCAGTCAACACTTTTCGTAGGCAAGTCGAGCGCCCATGGCTACAAGAGCTCGCATCGACAATGTGAATGTGAATGTAAATGTTCAGATGCTCAACTGAGCAGTAGTGACATCCAAAGATACCACAAGCCTCAACACAATGACGTCAACATTGCAATTGACATGCAAAGCTGTCGTGGTGGTGCAGCTGCAGTCTGGAAGGTATCTTACGCATTGATAGTCCACAAGTCCAGTTCCGAAGCTTGGAAGCCCCACTTCTGGCCCCACTGCGACGACACAAGCCTTTGAGTCAAGACACCGAAGTCAATGGCAATTCGATGGCTTCTTGTCAAAGAAATACACCATGATCTCTATCGGACGAGGGCGACACACTTGCAGAATATTTTTGATTAAACAGCAGTCTGCTACACTGCTCATTATGCACAGGCAGCATGTCACATTGCCTCAGCCAGATGCAAGCCCAAGCGGTGGTAACACATGCACGACACTGCACGACATTACACGACTCAACGAACATGACGCTGCCGTCTGCCGTTAATCTGCAGGATTTAATCGCATTTCGAACCACTTCGCGCGCATTTGCACTAACTGCTTGTTGTCAAAGTTGAGGTTTCATGTCTGACCTGCTTCATCCAATCCTGCATCTTCACCGTGTAGCAGCACAACGAGGCTTCATCAAAGCTCGCAAAAAATCGATTTAGTGCGACGCTGATCACTTGAACGTGCGGAGGGCACAATAGAGATAGCTGGTGTTGCGACAGGCGTTCCATTGACAATAACTTCTGAAAAACCTCCGCCTTGCCGCATCGGGTGAGGCTGCTGTACCCTGCCAAAGGGACATCTCCAATTCTGCTGAGATTCTGCCGCAGTAACGTGTTCAGCTCGGCGAAGCACTCCCTGCGAGGCGAAGCATGGCAAAGCACGGTAAGTTGTCGCGTACAGCGCGCCTAGAAGCAATTCTGAATCTAATCTTGAATATATTCTAAGCACTTCCTTATAGCTGCACGAATAGCTGCACGACATCACCAGCAGGGAATTGTTGACAAGGCTGTACCAGACCAAATCATTGACACCGGTGGGCTCACGGCCGCAAGCAGCAGAAAATCGCCGTAAAAACTTGCTAGCTTCCTCGCAAGACTGTAGCGGGCTAATGTTGCAATGGCGTTTCGCATCGCTTGGGTGCGATATGAACGTTTGAATGGCACCTCTCTTACGATTCATGCATGTCATTTAAATCTTCTCAAGGGGAGCCTTGATCATGCGTCCAAACGAAATAAACTGATGGGTCTCAAGCAAAGGACGACAAACTTGTTTGGGTGGCTGGCAGCCACGGGCCGCGCTGCAGTCTGACTGTGCTGAGTGAAAGCTGGCAGCTGTACCGCTTCCCAAAACCATGTTATATGGGATTCAAATATGCAAGCGATTTCCATTCCGTTGCTCAAATCAGTGTAATTGCTGACATTCAACTGCAGACGCGCGCACACATCACAGCTCGATTACGTAAGCACCGATATGGGTGCATCGTATGTGCGTGGTCACTTTTGAGCTGCAAATCCGACAAATTGATTTGCGTTCGCTTACTGACGACTGTTTAACATCGTCTGCTCGTTGCGCATCCAATGCTGCATGGTACAATAGTAACGAGACACCTTGCCTTAAAGCAACAGCAGAAGCGTGAAGCAAGCACGGCAGCGTCTACTCGGCCGTTGCGCAGGATCGAAAGATTTCAGTTGCATAAAGCTTTTTTGAACAAGTGGGTGACTAGCACAGCGGGAGGTGCTTCAATCTCGAGCAAACATCAGTCGTGGCTACTTACTGCACAGCACGAACGACCCCTTTTGCATTTGCAGCAGGCAGCTGTCATGATATCAGTGGCAGCAACCTTGCTCATGGCTGCACCTCCAGCCGCATTGGCTACTCCGGAGGAGTCGTTCACAAGGAATTGCGCAGGTACACAAGATCGGACCCAGGAGTGGTAGCTGCGAAATAGAGAAGTACCCTTTTTGTCAATCCCTAAGAATGTAAACCGTTTGAAGTAAGCTTACACAAGTTGCAATTGAGCGTAGAGCCATCGTAAGCTCTTCACCTGCTGTTATTATCAAATCTACAACATCCTCGCTGTACGCGATTGAGCGTGAGCTGGAAGATAAGGTGCTCAAAGCATTCGAGCCCTGCAGCGCTCAGCTCAGGATGAACGGACGAAAGCGACGACATTTCGTAGCCCCACTGATCAGTCATCATCATAAACACAACGCACGGTGCACGGTCAGAGAATCAGCAGAGGGCAGGGAGCATGTCTTGCACATCTTGTTAGTTAACTTTCACGTTTCTAATCTAAAAGTGTGCGATCTGTGCGAAGGATGTCATATTGGAGGCGGCAATGTGGTTCAGGGAGGAGCGTCGCTTTTCCCCGAAGACCTGCGCAGGAATGGCGTGTCAGACTCCCAAGCGATATATGACCTTATCTATTCTGGCAAAGGCAAGATGCCGGGGTATGGGCAGGACTGCGCGCCACGGGTGCGCAATTGTTTATTGATGTGCGAGCGTGAATATGCTATCCTAGGAGCATGGTGTTCCTTAAGGAATTGAACCGGCAAAGTTCTCATTGGACATAGCTCAAGCATACTTGTAGGCGTCGGATAATCATGTCAAATTGTGGATCCAACTGAATATTCCTCACTGAACTTTCGAATAATCCAGTCACTAAGAAGAGTTGCCATTGCGAATTCTTCAGGCACGATCAAGGATGTACACAGCTACGATACGTGCTCGTCAGCACTTTTCACAATTTGATTTGTTAGCTCCTGTCGCGGGAGCATGTTTGAACAATCTACAATACCATTTTCGACTGCGGCACATAAAAGCAGCCGAATGTATTGACAGTTATGCTGATACAGTCATGCTGAATCGCGGAGAACCGAGCTCCTCTCAGGCACTTTATATCAAAACAGGTTAAATATTAGATTAAGGCATGCAATGAGCTATTGTCGATTTGGTTGCTTCAGGGGAAGTGCACATTCGGACCTCGACTGAGCGACGCAGAGATCAAGGAAATGACAGATTATACACGAGAACAAGCTGATGAAGGCTGGCAGTGACACTTTAGAGAGTGCATTCATTGTTGTTTCACCAATCGATACGAAGCAGTCTTCAATCAAATTTTGCTATCAAGTTGTTCGAATTGAGAAGACTAACAAAAATTAACATTTGCTGGTAAACTGTTTGAAATAGCATCACGTATTACAACTTGCAGAGACGTACATCATGAATTACATTGGCCATAGAAAACATCCTCTCATTTAATAATTAAAGCAACCTGATTCAATTTGCCTGGGATGGGATGGGATTGCATTGCATTTAACACATGAGGACGCAGATACTATGGTGTGAGATGGTGTAACACATTCTAATAAAATTTAACCAAAACCATCTACTTTGCTATCATTCAAAATTTCTTGTGATGCAAGCAGTTCATTACCGCCACAGTGGCGTAGAAGGTCAGCTTCGACTCTTACTACGACTTCTGCTTTTGCTTTTACTCTTGCTTCGGCTTTGGCTACGGCCTCGACTCCGACTACGACTCCTTGAGGCAGACTTCACGGGGCTTGCACTCCTGTCACGACTCATGCTGCGCTTGGCATCGGCACTACCCTCCTTGCTGACACCGCGTGCCAAGCTGATGCTGCGATCCCTGCTCACGCTCCGATCCCTGCTTACACTCCGCGCCTTGCTCAAGCTCCTATCCCTGCTGATACTGTGGTCTTTCCTGGGGCTGAGGCTGTCACTCCGGCGACTGCATGTTGGCACATGTCAATAGCTCAGCAGGCTGCAATTAGTTGTGATTAGCACACTCGTGCAATATTCATTAGGCGCAGATCTGGAGGGTCCCTTGGCTGGCTGTTGCACTGCATCGAGCCCACAAACATGTATGCAAACCAATGGCAAAGAGGCTTCATGTCATACGAAGTGCATGAGTACGAGGGGAGAACAGCTCACTGAGAACGACGAGAAGGTGTGCGTGAACGGTCGCGATAGGCAGAGCGACTGCGGGATGCATGGCGATGAGACGATCGGCGACGAGAGGGGCTCCGTGAACGACTGTGACGGCGGCGGCGGCGGGGCGAGTAACTGCGACGACGTGAGCGGCTGCGAGAGCGCGAGCGTCGGTCACCCCGGCGCCGAATAGGCGAGGGACTTCGCAACCTGTGCACGTGAAAGAAATGTAGTTTTATGCCTTCTCATTGAGTACGCAGTGATAGACGCATCTCAGGTTGCTGGTCTCGAAATGGGACTTGCGACAGATTGTACTTGAAAAAAGGATGTGAACAGTTCAAGGAAACTTCGTACTAAGCCACTTGATGATTGGCACTCACTGCAAGTCAAAAGCACTGCAACACAGTTGTATAGAGATGTTATGTGGGTGACTGTATCCCACCTGGCACGGCCGCCAGCCCGCAACCTGTTTCCCACATTCCGATGCTTTAACCCGAAAGCGAAACAGATCCGGCGTATGAACAGATGTACCACGTGCACCTTGTGGAACGACAAAGCACGCATCATAGATAGTGCAGCAACATGACAGCGACGGCAGCATGCACAGTCCACGGTCAAAAGCTCTCGACACCTGCTCCGGGACATCAGGACACACCTGCAGTCACGTGCAAGGTGTCCGGGCTCTCCACACTCGTAACACAGCCTGCAATGCCACCACAAGGACGGGGCTCATGACAGCAGCCGCCATGAGCTGCTGATGTGTCGTGCCGCACCATTTGCCACTTGTTGGCCTCACACATTTGTCACGTGAGCTTCTTGTACAGCAATCACGGCTATGCATCTACACCGCTGTCGTCCCTACAGCTTGTCAACGGGCTGGAAGACCTGGATAGCATCTCGGAAGCGAAGCCATGCGTGGTAGTGGTCGCAGGGACTCTAGAAGACCGCAGAGATGTGCGATCCGCGAACATGAAGATGCGCAACACGCGCCAGCAACTACCGACATCCTGCTGTCGCAACGGCGACGACAGCGTCCCATGCGGGCTCAGCGTCAGCGATCAAGGGGAAGCCACCAAGCGAGCGATCACGCGAGCGCAGGAGGGCACCAAGCCTGCCCTGGAGTAGGCAACATCAACTAACCTGTCCGGCGCACCTTGCAGGGACAAGTCATACAGCCCACAACGCAGCCACCCCCTCGCTATGCTGCCGTTCAAGATGACAACTGGTACATGCGACTGCTGCTTGCAGCCTCATGCCGCACACACGAAGATGGCTTCAATGAGACTCGAGTTAGCATACCCATTTCCTGGGGGGCCTCGTGGGGGGCCACCATAACCGCCTCCACCATACCCGCCACCATACCCGCCTCCGTAGCCGCCACCGTAGCCGCCGTAGCCACCGCCGTAGCCACCACCATAACCACCACCGTAGCCGCCGCCATAGCCACCACCACCGCCACCATATGGCATGGGTTCAGCTGGGCGTGAACTTCGAGGACCTGCCCGGGTGAACTCCACCCTCCAACCCTGGAAGCCTGCACGTACATTGCGAGCCTGCTAAGGAAAACCCACTGTGGCCGTCAGTGACGTTGACCAGTAAATATGAATTCTCAATTACATTTCTATATCACGTTCTACAAGAGCGGATTTCACTCATATGAGTCCAGATGATGGGAACGTCTCAGCACGGCATTTGTACATGGAGCTTTCAAACTCTCATTCAACTTGTCGAACGTTGAGGCTTAAATGTAGCACATTCGCGAGCATGATGCATCTTTACGACTGACCCGATGTCGGGCATATTTCTAAAAAGTCAGCAATTATCATCTTGACCCTGAATGTGTAACAAGAACAGATGGTGACGCTGTATATAGCCATGCGTCACGTAGACTTGTTGCCGTCGCGGCCGACCCAAGCTAGATTACGGCTAGCCATCAGCGGCGACTACAGATGCGCCTCGACAGATATACATCATCAATTGCTTGTCTATAAGCCTTCAAACGGTAAGCGTACCGTCCAACTTCTTGCAGGCGTCCTCTGCATCTCGCGGATCCTCAAATTCTACAAAGGCGAACCCAGGAGGTCTTCGCGCTATCCAAACGCTCCTCAGTGGACCGTAGCGATCTGCGACAGCACCGCAGCGATTGTCGAGCGGCAAAAAGCTCAAGTGACGGCCATAAAGCGTCAAAACCCGCGCATTCCTCTACGGTGGCTCTTCCCGCGCACCGAATTCTTCACGTACGTCATCCTCTGTCAGCCTTTCGTCTAGGCCACCAATGTACAGGCGAGTTGAGCTCGACATCCCTCAATGAAAATTTAGTGGAAGAGTTTGGCGGCGAGAGTACCCTCAATAATTGTTTCACATCGGCATTCACTTCAACGCATGCGTGCAGGAGCTCCGTGCTTTTGACTCGCGGCAAAGCTGCCAATCTTTGAATGGCAATCGATTCATTTGCTGGAAGGGCATGTGCATCTCGTGGTGCACGTGAACGTATGGAAATTGCCGATTTCACATCGGTGATGATACAGCCTGTATCCTTTGTTTTGCACAGCTTGATTCCTTGCTCCACATGCCACTCTGTTCCCTCGCTTCTGATATGTCCGAGACATCTATCGTCATTTGAGTGATGGCAATACCGCTGTAAAGCCTCTATGCACTCTGCGCATCCTCATCATGCCCCGCATTTGACTTACATTCCGAACGTACTTGCGCTGACTGCAAGCCATTGCTACACTTTTCAGTAATTCAAATATTCTATGGCTTGAATATGGTAGACATTGGCCACTCGCACGATGTAGTCCCAGGGTCGGAGAACGATCCAACATTGCCAGATTGCTGCAGGCACGAGCCTTTTCCCTGTCCTTCTTAACATGCAATACTTTTGTCGCTCTTTGAAGTGCGATAGAAGTGCGTCTTGTGATAGAAATGAAAGTCGAACCACTTCATATAAGAAGTGTGGCTGCAGATGAAAGGTCCTTTCCTTACTGTTGTCAGTGCGAGGATCACAAAGTGCAGCTCACATTCATGAAGCTTTTCTACCCCACGTTATCAAATCTAAGTATGATACTTTCCATACGAGACGCATCTTGCAAGTGATCCAGGCGAGACCTACGGGAACAGAGGAAATCTGGTCAGTTGCGCGCTCAGCTGCAGGAAGTAGACAGGACGCGGCAACGCGAGCGTATCGAAGCGGCTGTCTTGGCAGAAGCACCACCGCACAATTCATATGGCTGCAAGGATCCTGACTGTGGTGTGAGCGACTGCTGTAGAGGAGAGGAGGCTGGTGAGAACGGTGTCTGTCCTCTGCACCAGCCGCAGCCGAATCCAGCCTTTCGCACATGCTGAGCTTGCTTAAGAAAAAAGCGCACGGTTCCCCTGACCTGTATGATTTCCTTCTATCGCAAAGTCTCGGAGCAAATAACCAGTTCAAGGTTCGCGCCTCAATGCAATGATCGCACAGGCTATCGGATCTCTAGCTAAAGTAGACGATGTTCTACATGTTCGCGCTGCTACCTGGTTCCAAATTCGACCGAGCAAACTGCTGTATGCACTGCTGAGTGGCATGCGAACGGTTTGTGCGATTGACGTACTTGTTAATGATGGGTACATTGTGTAGAGCTGCATCAGGTGAGGAAGCGACGCTTGCAGCAGCTACGAGCTCGGGCAGCACGACAGGCAGAGGCAGCCTCGCTGCAATATGGCACGCTACATCAGCTGCCGCCCGATAGAGCTCTGGTGCACTTCATGGTCACTTCTCTCCCAACAATCCCTCACGAATTGAATCCGCGAGACACCTCTACTCCACCATGCCTCATACATCAACATGAGACATGCATGCGAAAGATCCTCATCTGTACCAGACGTGTGACGCTTCAAATGAATTTACCATCATTCGAGTGTACAAGTCCCACACCGGGGTTGTTTCCACAAGCTGTGGCCAAAACGTTGAGTGGTACATGAATGTAGGTGTTTCACAGTCCTTGTGTGTGCAAAGCTGCCCTTGATGACATGCCAGCTATCACCTTGATCGCTGTAGTGTCTTCACAGCACCACCACTCATCGATGAGACGTTCACGAAGCATGTATGCTAAACTTGCATGCTTCCACGAGTGCTCAGTCTCCCAACCAATTTGAGCCCTGACGAGCATGATTGGTTCGTGAAGCTGGTTGTTTGGGTTCCAGGAGCTCATACAGGTGGCAAAGTCCAGCCTGTGCTACATGGCTTCAGGTTCAACGGTGCGATTCTAGGATTCGGTCGTGAAGCTTCAATTGAAAGGAAGTCAATCGAGAGGGTCCGGCTGCTCCCCGTTGTTCATGACCTCTCTGCTGTAGCTCGCATGTTGACCTGTCTGACAGGACCTGCTGTTCTCTGTCTCACCAGGACTTCCTGTTCTCTGTGCTTCTCACAAGCAAAGCGACCTCCAAACTCACAAGCAAAGCAACCTCCAAATTAGTTCTATATCCTTCGAAGGAGAAGTAAGGGTCACGGCTTTAGCTGCAGAATTTCAGTCAGTTCTCGTAATGAGTGGTTGTGCTTTCCCTCTACTCTTTTTGAATCTGCGGCAAATCTGAAGGCTCAAGTACCGGTATGACTGTCTTTATGAGGCACACTGTTTCAGGCATAATGCCTCATTTAGAGTCGTGCATTGGACGGTCAGTCCATCTGCTTCATTGAGCTCGAATTTCTTGCCACTAGACAAATCCTGCCCGGTAACTGTAAACGATAAGGCTGCCTTCCTAAGAAAGAGCTCCTGAATGGACTGTCCCTGCGAAATTGGAAACTTTGGCCGTCTGCCCACATCAGGCAGCTGAAGGCGCTCCTCTCCTGTGCTGTACACAGAGTGATGCAGCGATGGATCAGATCCTCCACGTGCTGTCACAGCAGCAGCAGGACATCCTCGTCTTAAGGGCGGCTTTCGTCGCTGATTCTGCCTTAGCCGACCATTGCCGCATGCCCGGCCCAGGTGACCCGGTGGGTGTGTATGTATAGGCGGGGGGAGGGG